>CAJNIZ010045631.1:22557-36319 GCA_905231905.1 Symbiodinium pilosum | reverse complement strand
TTTGGGGTTTAGGGTTTAGGCCGGTTTAGGCTTTTATGTTGAGGGACAATGGGAGGATCGATTGGAAGAGACTTGAACATGAAGCATACGGCTGTATAATCAGAGAATTCTGATGGACTTTACTGGCTGGGTCATTGTCGGTGATGACTTTATTTGGTTGTGCTAAAACCCCTAAGAAATACACCCACTAAGAAAATCAAGAAATACCACAGATGGAAACCACGATGCTGATGATGATCATGAAGTAAGGAGCCAGTTCGGGGGCTTGTGGCTTTTCCATTGCGTTTAGAGTTTAAGGCCTCAGATTTCCTGCCTTAATCTTTAGGATGTAGAGTCCAGGGAGTAGAAGCAGTATTCAAGCCTAGCCCGACCGACGATGCCGGCTGGGCCCAGATGTTCCGAATGCCCAAGAACTACCTGCGGTAGTCTGGATGTTCACTGCTACGGGTGATATCAAAGCTTCCCAAAATATGAAACCTGGGGTCATGCAGGATGTTTTGGTATCGACATAGCATACCCATGCTTTCGAAGCCTAAACTAGGCCCTAAACCCTAAAACCAATGTCTTTTAACCCAAAGCCCTGAAATGTGTAAGGAGCGGCTTCCGCGAAGGCTGCGTTGAGGTCGAACGTTGCACGCCCCTTGACACCTTTATGCTTGTTTACCCAGTTTGCGCTAGCATCTCGCTTTGTAGGGATATACATACAGTAGATACAGGGATGCATAGACTTTGGGTTTCAGGGTCCCAGGCAAGCATGAAAACCCCCAAAAAACGACCACATGACGAGCGCTGGGCTTGCCAGGGCGGGGCTATATATTGGGGGAAGGCAGGGTGTTCGTAGTCTTGTTACCTAAACCCCAAAAGTATGTAAAGTAACAGCCCTAAACCCATAATAATAGCCATCAAGGCCATTGTTTTACATACTTTTGGGGTCCAGGTAGGAATATCTCGACTTGGGGTCTTTGATTCGGGGTTTAGGGTTGATGTTCTCTAGAGGCGGGATGACTACAGGTTATAAAATGGTTTAGGGCCCCAAAGGCGTCGTGGAATCAGGCTTTGGAGTACAGTCGCCGAACCGAAGAATGGGAATTGTACAGCAACCAAAGATGCATGTAAAGCAGGGACAACTGCGGGGCAGTATCTCTCGTGAATTTGGTCTCGCGCGTGTGGTGTGCAGTGGGGTTTGGGAGTCGAACCAAAACCCTACCCCTAAACCCAAAAACCCTATAACCCCTAACCCCAAAAACCCTATAACCCCTAACCCCAAAACCCTATAACCCCTAAGCCCATAAACCCTAAACCCCAACCCTATAAGCCCTAAACCCTAAACCCTATAAGCCCTAAAACCTAAACTTGTGTAGGTCAGCTTCAGGATCCTGAGCCTAGACGCTGAATCTTCAGCCCACATCTAAATGAGTAGTATTTTATTCGCTAAGGGTTAGGGTTTAGGGTTTAGGGTTTAGGGGGGATACTATGGTACCCAATAATGGAGAATCAAATGGAAAAGAAAATGGAAAATGAAATGGAACTGGGGTTTAGGGTTTAGGGATTTGAGTAGTATTTTATTTGGGGATACTATGGTACCCAATATAGAGTAAGATTATATCCTCCTTTTTGGGGGTATAGTATTCTATATAAGGAATATAATGGGGTTCCCCAAAATTAGGGGTACCTTTGGGTTTAGGGTTTAGGGTTTGGGGTTTAAGGGGGTTATGGGGGTCATATAGGGGTTATACAAGGGTTAGATAGGGTTTAGGGTTTAGGGTGACCTGAAATAGTCAAAGCCTCAAGCTGGACTGCAAAAAAAAGATAGAACCATGGCCCATAAGCTGTGGAAGTCATCAAGACAGACCAGTTTAGGGTTTAGGGCTTAGGGCTGGGAACCCAAAGCCCCGAACCCTCAATCCTAGTATAACCTTACATACCCCTGAAAGACCGGGAGAGGCAGTATTTAGAACCTACCCAATATCAATCGTGGCAGCCATTGTCCTGAATTCAGGATTCATGTCTCAGAACTTTTGTGTTGCTGGCTTTTCATTGAAGAGCCCTAAACACTAAACCCTAAACCGCGGTCTTAGGGTTGAACGTCTCGGCTTGTTCTTGAGAAGTGAAGGAAGTTATGAGTTTTCAGCAGCAGTTGTGGTCATGTGAGCTATAATCTAAACTCTTTAAAGGGGGTTATATAGGGTTTAGAATTTAGGTTTTAGGGCTTAGGGTCTAAGCTCCTTAAAGGGGTGCTATATGGGCAACTATACATGGGACTATTATGAGGGTGATTTAGGGGGATACTAGGAGTTTAGACTATGGCTTTTGTCAACGGCAGAATATATAGCACCCCAAGCCTTAGGCGGATTATTCAAGTCTTGTACCTACCGCAAGTCCCAACCATAGTCTTTTCTTTGCAGTTGTTGCCATCTACGCTCCTTCATGGGAAAATCGCATGGCACCCTGCATGTTGTCACCTTACAGCCCACCCCCCCAAAAAGATAGCCCCATGCAATGCCGATCAAAGCAGCACATGAGCTATTGTCTAAATTCCTTTTAGGGGGATACTAAGGGTTTGGACAATAGTTCACGTAACTGCACCCCACTCGCATCGTTTTCTTGAAGGCCCTAAACAAAGAACCAGACCTTGACATTTCCATTTCGAGCATCACCCATTTCCATTTTTGGTCAGACCAACCTCTCGATTGTCTTGGGACACGGTCAAGATTGTCAATATGAGGGTTTCTTAAATTAGGGGGTACCATTTGGAGGGTCCGAATACCAAGGACTATAGTATTTTGGGGTGTATATTGAGGTTCCCTATTTTTGGGAAACTACCATATGATCTTCATATACTCGGATGAGGGTCCAATGCGTAGCGCATCTCCAGGCTTGCCCATCTGGCAGTTTCAGTAAATAGTTGGAATTCTTGTCTTAGGGGACAGCAGAAAGGGACGCCTAATATTTCGACACGCAAGACCGAAGACCTGAAACCTCAAATACCCGCATATTCTTGTATAACCCCTTGCATCCCCAAGGGAACCCCTAATTTTTGCAAACCCTACACCCCAAAACCCTAAAATCCCATATATCGTAACATAACTCCTCTTATCCCCTTTCAAAGGGCCCTCATTTCGTTAGGAAATCCTTAAACCCAAAACCCTTTTGCCCTAGACCCTATGTTCCCCAAAGCCCCTAAACACTAAACCCTAAACCTTATCCCCTTAGACCCTAGACCCTGAACCCTAAACCCTACGGTAAACCCTAAACTAAATTCCTGAAATTTCAGGTTCTGCCCTACGCCCATCGTCCTAGCAGATAGGCCCGGGGGCGGCGATCCGAGTTTACTGCACGGACTGTTGGGTTTGGGGCTTACTGTACGTAGGCTTTGGAGTTCAGTGTTTAATCCCTAAACCCTAAATGTTTAATTGGAAAAATGGCGTGAAAGCTGTCATGTTGAGTTTATTTTCGAGATACGCTGTTTTAGGGTTTATGGTTTAGGGTAGTCATACAAGGAATCTAGGGCCGTAGTATTGACATTTGTTTAGGCTTCAAAATTAGGGTTGCAGGCTTCTTCGCTGGTGGATCACACAGGTCGCGGACCGCATTTGCGTTTAGGACAGTCGTATATAGGTAGGATAAGGGTTTCGGCTTCCTTTAAAGAATTTGTAGGGGAGGGCATACGGGGTGTATAAGGTTATATAGGGTTCGTGAGTAAAACAAGGGCCAAACATCCGGAAGAAAGTCCAAAAGGCAATTATTCTTGTAGACTTTGAGGGTCCAGCTAGACGCTAAAACCTAAACCCTAAGCCTTAAACCCTAATCCCTAGCCCTAAGCCCTTATAAACCCAAAGCCCTAAACCCTAAACTGAACAGCTCAAACATCTGACGTCCTACAGAGGTCAAACCCAAACCACTAGTAGGGGGGGGGTTGTCAAAGGTATGCGCGTTTCTGGTTCAGGGTTTTGGGTAGCTCTTCTAGGAAAGGAACCCTAGAAGGAGCAAAAACATATTTCTTTTCCTAACCTTCGAATGCGCGAATCTTTGCCCGGCTTGCAGTACTTGGGCAACGCATAAGCTGGATATTCTAAGTCACCGTAGTAAAGTTTGAATGGGACACTTGTAGTCGTCTTATGAGTCTCTCCACATGTAATGGCCCATGGGCTCTGAACCCTAAAGCCTAAAACTTACAAGCCTCAGACTCTTGAACTCCCAGCCCTATTTCCTAAACTTCAGAACTTTATATACCAACCCATAGGACCTCTAAACCATTGAAGCCTCAACTGCAGTTCAAAGATCCCCAGTTAAGCCCATTCAACTCCTGAAGATCTATTGCGAAGAAAAATCCTAAAGCTCTCTACACACTGAAGAAGCTTAGTTCACATGACTCCTAGTACAGGGCTTCGGGTGTAGGGTCTAAACTCCTGGTATCCCCCTAACCCAGATAATACTCCCCTATATCTATAATCCCCTATGTAGCCCACTTTAAGGAGTTTGGACCATACCTCAGGGAAGTCATGAATACGAACAAAGGTTAAGGACACCAATGGAAAACGCTGGGCGGAGAGCTCAAGAGCCCTCACCGAAGCGCACAGGAGCAGTAGAAAAAGAATATAAAGAAAAGATCTGCAAGAAGAAAACAGTTGTCAGGTACTTCCCGTGAAGATGCTGACATTGTCATACTTCCTTCAGCCAGTGTAGGAGGCACGGAATTTCAGCAATGCATGGAACTCCCAGGAAATTGGAGCCTCTACCAGCACTGCACCTCTGCCAGCTGGCCCTGACGATGGGCGTGGGCCATCAGTATCAGTGAGCTCTGATTCGGCGAGGAAGACACAAATCCGCAGCAGGCGCCGCGACAGTGAAAGGCAAAAATGAGTCGAAGCAGGAGTACAAGTCCTTCAGCATCTTCCTCACCTCCGTCTCCTGTGAAGAGGTGACCATCAAGCCCGTATGCTGATGAACATTGATGAACCCTAGAACTCCAAAAGCACTTAAACCTTTGACCCCGACACCCTACAGGCTCCGGATCCTTAACCAGTCACAACACGATGTAGCCGAGTAACCACGACGTGGACACTTTTGAAATTTGCATGCATCTATTTTGAAATTTTGTGTAAAATAGATTATTTTCCTTAAATATACGCCACGAATCCCTGTGATGGTTCCTTCGACCCGAAACCTAAAATCCGAAAACCCTAAACCCGAAATCCCTAAGCCCTAAATCCCTTAAACCGTAAACCCAAACCCTAAAAGCCTCAACCCTAAAACCCTAGAACCCAAAACCCTAAAACGCTAAAACCCCCAACCCCAAAACCCCAAACCCTAAACCCTAAACCTGCAGGCGTGGAAGGTCGGCTGCGGTGCAAGCCTTGATTGAGGCAAGGGGGACAAAGATAGGGGCTTAGGGTTTAGGGTTTAGGGTTTAGAGAGATTTTCGGTTGCGGGTTTAGAGTTTAGGCTTGCAGTTCCCTTTAAGGGTGTAAAGTTCAGGGTTTTAGGGCTTAAGGTTTAGGGTTTGAGGTTCTGGGTTTTAGGGCTTAGGGCTTAAGGTCTTAGGTGTAAGGTTCAGGGTTTTAGGGTTTAAGGTTTATAGGAGCTAGGCTTTAAGGGGGGGTATAGGGAGGTTTTTGGGGTATGTGGGTAGTTCCTCAAATTACGGTCCCATTTTGGACCCCTAGATATTAGGTGCCGTAAGATAATCCGTAACCAAAAGGGGTCCTAATTTTGAGAACAGCCCATATGGGTTTTGGAGGTCTAGGGCTTCAGGAAGAATAGAGGATAGCAAACGGCCGTGGAAAATGTAATGGAAACCTGGAATTATATATATATATATGTTGCTTTGTAGAGGTTCGATGGATGCCCCTAAATCCTAAATCCTCGACCCTCAGTCCTAAACCCTATACCTTAAATTGTAAACTCCATTCTGATTATGAGATAAGGGTCAGGTGGGGCCAAGCCAACTGATGACCAGGAAGTGCCTCTCCTTGACTATTGTAGTAGATGACACCCGTGTCTCGCAATATAACCCAAAACCTCCAACCGTGTGACAATACACCCCTATAGAGCCTAAACCCTAAGCCTTATAAACCCTACCTAGCATGATGCTTCTGGGGATGATGCTGGGTTTCGGTTGTGGCTTTGCACCGGAGATTGTAGGTTAGGGTTTGGGTTTAGCGTTAGGCATGTTGCAGCGCGAAATCCCAATTTGGGCTAGAATCGAATTTCGAGACAAGCTTGCGCGTGGTTGTCATTGCGAAAACCCTTCCTTGAAGCCTCCGGGCGGAAGAGCAAACAACCCCTAGCTCCCCGGGTTTTGGGCTTAGGGAAGCCTGAACCCCATAGAAACAGTAGTTTAAATTCCTTATAAAGGGGGGAATGTATAGGAGATTATAGAGGAGAGAGCATTATAGGGGTTGCCAAGAGGGATACTTCTATAAACCTGATAATCCCCGAACTAATCACACTTTCCATTTCATTTTCCATGTTCTTTTCCGTTTGATTTTCCCTTATTGGGAGATACTAGGAGGTGAGACTATAGCTCATATGTGAGACCCAAGAGCTTGAAGCCTCCCCTAAGGGTCCAGGTACCTATATTTAGGGTTTAGGGTTTAGGGTATAGTAATCATATATTTACCCAAAACCTGTACTATAATTACTATTACCCAAACCCCAAGGTACCTAATCTTTGGGAACATGGACCCTAAACCCTATATACCCCAATATTTGTATATATATACATACATGTATATATACGTAACCCAAATCCCAAGTACTAAATAATGGGGACATGGACCCTAAACCCTAAACCCTATATACCCCAATATATAATATGTACATATATATATATACCCTGTTAGCCCAAATCCCAAGTACCAAAGAATGGGGACATGGATTTTGTGGGTTCCCAAAAAAAGATCAAAGCGCGAGGCCGCCTGGAAGCCCTTTGCCGAGGCCGTAGCGAGCGCAGTCCCTTGACAGCTTCCTTTGGTCAGTATGTTGTGGGTTTAGGGTTTAGGGTTTTAGGGTTTAGGGTTTAGGGTTTTAGGGATATGTTGTGAAACATACGTTTACATTATAGGCCAGAAAGCTAGAACATCAGTATCCCGCTACAGTAGTTCAAGACGTAGAAGGAGGTGAAACCCGCACGAATCATGTTACTTTCCATGTTGGGACATGTTGGCTTTTACTGTAGTGCATAGCGATGATATGGTAGCGTGGGTGCATAGAGGGGGCCCTGATATTGACCCTCAAAACTAAAACACCTCATCATGGGGACCCCTACAGTCTACAACCACCCCACCCCCCAAAAAAAAGCACGCCCATACACACACATTTGGGCACCCTAAACCGTATAACGAACCTATAATATTCAGAACTCACATCCTATAACCCCTTTAAAGATACCCCCTAATTAGGGCAAAAAGAGCCCTAAACCCTAAACCCCCTTATCCCGGTAGGCCCCCGGAATATTGAACATTTTTCCTAATGGTTTTCATAGGGGAGCCCATAGATGAATATTTTTCGACAGATTTTAGGGACCAAGCAAGTTATTAGGGCAAAGAGGGGACGCTGTAGACTTCTGAGGCGTCGTCCCTTGAAATCCTCTCCTCGGCTCAGGGTTCCGGGTTTAGGAGCCCAGGGGATGCCCCCCGGGCTTTCACATGGTTTAGGGTTCAGGATTTAGGGTTCAAGGTTTAGGATTTAGGGTTTAAGGTTTAGGATGCTGTATGGGATTTAGGGAACCTACTTACCCCAGACTTTAAAACTCCTTAGTTCAAGAATCTGACCGCAGCTAAAGGGGATCCATAGTATAATTTAGGATGTCTTCGAAGTCCTGGATGTCTAGAACACAGGTTTAGGGTTTGTAGCTCAGGACGTCCCTAAACCCTAACCCCTTAAGCCGAAGCCCTAAACCCTAAACCCGGAAACGGAATTTAAGCGTTCGACTTTAACACCTTCAAGCTTCACGAAACGGTCCATTTGACACAGCCATCCCCAAACCCTAGTATAGGGTTTAGGGTGTAGGGTAGGGGTCTAAATAACTACCAATATGATGGTCCCATATTCCTTATATAGTTATGGCCTATGGTACCTCAAATGAACCTTAGAATGATGTTGGTAATTGTTTAGTTTAGGCTCCTGTAGTACACCCTCGACCCTAAACCCTAACCCGACGAGTCCTACCGGGCCAGACTTACTCATGCTTCGTTAGGAACGGCGGGGTCGGATCAATTCCTAGGGCAGTCCCACTCGAGTTCCAGAATAATGTTTCAACTGCTGTTCAGGTCTAGGTTGAAGTGAAATCCCTAAGGATCGTAAGGTTACAGATGTTCCATAGTACCCCAGTAAGGGACCAGTAGTGGTCACGATAGCCAACCTTCAACAAATCATAACTGATACAGCCTATAGCCCTTCTGCTGTTATATATATATATATAACCCCATAAAGCCCCTATGTAACCCCTAGATAACCCCATGTAACCTCTTTTGTGGATGTAAGGCTCTTGCGGCGGGCAGCGATCCGGAGGTCTGGGAGTGGGAGGCGCCAAGATTCACTGCTATTTTGCCTCATGCGAGCTCGAGTCTAAAGTCTTCAAAGGGGGTTGTATAGGGTTTAGGCTATTGTGAATGTTAATCTAACCCCCTCATGATACCCCCCCACAACTCAATAATGCACAATCAATCTCGCATATACATATACAAATATAGATAAGTGTGTGTATTTGTGTATACATACACATACACACACATCTGTACATGTATATATATATATGTGTATATATATATGTATATATATATGACGGGTATGACATGGGGGGGAATCATTGTTAGGGAGAGGGGTTTGGAATTGCGTCAGGACGTGGAGGGTCCCCTGTGGGGCCCTGAATCCAAAGCCCTAAATTCTAAACCTTGCACTCTAAAGTCCCAGACCTTTAACCCTAAGCGCAAAAAATCCAAACCCCAGACCCTTATCCTCACGCCCCTTACTTACATCCCTAAACCCCTAGACCCTAAACCCAAGGACCGAAATCCCTAAACCCTTATCCTCAAGCCCCTTACTTACAGGAGGTGGAGGGCGACTTTCGCGCTGAAGCGCTCCAGGGCGCGCGCCCAGCAGGGGCGCTGGTGGCCATGCGCTCTCAGGCCACCGCTGCTAATTGAGCTATAGTCTAAACTCCTTAAAGGGAGTTTATATAGGGGATGATATAGGGTTTAGGGTTTAGGGTCTAAACTCCTTAGAGGGGGTATCTAGGGGATTACTTTGGGAACTGTTATACGGTCATTAAGGAGGAGGGAACAAGGGAATAAATCATGTAGAGGTTATATGAGCTATAGTCTAAACGCCCTACAGGGGGTTATATAGGGATTACATAGGGGAGTACTACAGAGGTTAGTACGGGGAATACTAGGAGCTTAGACTATAGCTCGCCTGAGTAGGATTTTGGATATAGGGCTGTATAGGGTTCTAGGGTTTGGGGTGTAGGGTCCGGGGGTGAAGAAGATGGAAACTACTATGCTATTCAGGGCTCACAGGGATTACAGGGAGAATGGAATTTCACATGGACGTAAAATTGTCAACGGCGTAAGGCTCCCTGGCCCAAACGGGCCCAATAGGTCCCAAACGGGCCCATTTTTATTTTCCCACGTTGGGTCCTTTTTCTCAAATGTTTGAAAAAAGAAATAACTCACTCGTAAGAGCCTTGCGCAGGGGAATGTGACCACATCAACGGAGTGATAAGCTGGGAACTTCCAAAATCGGGCAAACCACCTCAAAATCACACCAAGGGGGCAATTTCTCGAAGTGGAACACCCCTGGAAGTGGAAACCTTTCGAGATCTTAACCATGCCAAAGTTTATAAAGGGGTTTAAAGGTATCACTTTCTGACGCTTAAGGGGTTTATGTTCAAGTTTGGGATTTTTATTGGGTGCGGGCAGTTCCAAGGTGTTGGCTGTGGGTCTTCGGGTGTACTTGGGGGATCAGAAGGACTGAGTATGTAGGCAAATGATGAGGCAGTGGGCTTTTGAACAAACATTTGGTGCTTTATATTTTCAAGTATACTTAGACAGCAAGTCCCCCTGACACTCCAAGCACGTCTGCCTGAGTGGTATCTCAGATGGGGATACTATCCCAACAACGAGTAAGATTTTCCCTTTTTGGGTCACTTGGTTGCCTAAACCCCTAACCCGTAAACCCTTAACCCTAAACCCCAAATCCCTTACCCCATAAACCCTAAACCCTAAACCACACAAAATCACTACCAATCTGGTGTTTCATAGAGAAAGGGGAAATGGATTCCGCCAGTAGTTTCTCGAGATGATGACGCCTGCGGTGGAATAGTTTGGGGTTGAGGGTTTTGTGGGGTTTTGGGCGTGTAGGAGTTCAGGGTTCAGCCTATAGGGTTTAGCGCTTAGGGTTGAGGAGTTCGTGACTTCATTTGTACCGTGTCTACTGAGACCTAAGCGGTAGATAAGATTATGGTTCAAACCCTAAAATGATCCAAAAGGCCAATACTCTACGTACGCCTTGGGGGCTAATGTCAAGTTGATCAGGAATGTGTTGGAGAAGGAGGTTGAGGGCTGCGATGTAGGTGAACAGGATTTGTTGATGTAAGTCCGGAAGCCCGAACCACAAACCACAACCTGGGATGTAACGCAGAAGCCTGGATACTTGCAAGCATTCTTCCCCAACCATCATCGTATCACTACAGCATAAGGCGCCCCCAAACCTTATTCCATTGATTTAGGTCCCTGTACGAGATCTGAATCCTAAATAGTAGTTTCCATTTTATTTTTCATTATCCCAATTTAACCCTAGTACTACCCTTACCTCCCTCTAAATATTCAATGCCATCCGCCCTGAAGATAGATGTGTTCCCCAGACAGTTCGGGTTGTCCAGTAAGGGGACTTGAGTTACTCCAACCCCCATAACAAGACCCCACAACCATCATATGACCATAATAGGCTAATAGGGTCCTTATTGCACATGGGGATTCGGGTCCTGGATGCCCTAAACCCTAAACCCTTTAACCGAGTATTTAGGTCACAGCTGGGGTTAGGTCCCCCTTAAGTACTGTAGATAGAATATGGCTTTGGGTATTTTATAATAAGATCCCCATATACCCCCTATTCTATCTACTTGAGGGGGAATATACCCTGAACCCTCAACCCTAAATAGCAGTTTCCATTTTCCTGTCCGGTATCCCAATATATACCCCATATTCTATCTACTCCAGGGGGACTATAGGTGGAGGGTCTTAAGTCGTTACTCTGTGCCTCTGAAGGGTTAAGCGAGCGCTGTGTACTTTCAAGATTGTCCCCTGTGTTTAGGGTTTTGGGGAATAGGGTTTGGGGTTTCAGGATGGTGGATTATAGGGTTTAGGCGTAGGGTGTAAGGATTAAGGAGGTCACTGGGCCCTAGGGCAGGTGGGAACACGTATTTTGTTTTGCCAGGAAGCGCAGAATCCCGCCCTTTCAAATCTCAGTCTGCAACTCTTGTCAGGGAATGTCGGCGTTGCTACGGGAGCTGCTGGCTTCAGAGGCCACAACATGTAGTGTGCTTCATGCGTGAGCTCGCCAATACTGAATATGGTCCTTAACTCGCATACTTCTTCTGGAACATTTGGGGCGAGAAAGTAATGAGTAATGTATCCTAAGCGGCGCACAGATCCTCTCCCCAAAGAGCACTGCACTCAACGT
Organism: Symbiodinium pilosum; assembly: GCA_905231905.1. Taxonomy (NCBI): domain Eukaryota; class Dinophyceae; order Suessiales; family Symbiodiniaceae; genus Symbiodinium; species Symbiodinium pilosum. The sequence continues at coordinate 24,634 of CAJNIZ010045631.1, read as the reverse complement.
TGTGGGAGACTATCCGGTCTTGAATTGGAGTTGACCCTTCAAGAGTTTACGCTTGCGCGTTCAAGACTGTTCAGGACGAAGGGTTTACGGGGTCCTTGTGGTCCGAGAAGGGGATGTTGTTTCGATCATGACTTGTGATGTGGTGTGTGGAATTGAGGAAGGGTTTTCCAAAGCGGTGAGGAGGGACTGCAAGGACAGAACTACTTGGCTTCCAACGTGCAGGAGTTCAAAGCAGTTCCTATACCGCACTGCACCAGAAACCCCAAACATGTTTCAAAGCATTAGGTTCCTACCAACACGTCATGCCCAAAGTGAGTCGCTACCTGACAGGTCGTGACAGTGGACGAGCTGTTCCTTGGGCTAAACCTTAGAGAGGCATGCTGGGATTAGCGTTTGATTTGGGGCCTTGGTTTGAGGTTTGCAGTGGCATGAACATACTGATCGAGGGTTGTACGATTACAGATTTGCCTGTTTAGAGAGTTCCCTGCCCAAGCTACGGCTCGCGCCAGATCCCAAACTTTGCCCGTACCCCCATGGTACTCAAGAAGTAGTTAACGGGCCCTAAGCCTTACCCGGAGCTAAGGCTCAGGCCAGGGTGGATCCTTGCAATAATCCCTAGGTCATAATCCCCCATAAATCGTATGTGTTCATATGTATATATACATATATTGATGTACATACGGGTAGATCCTCGACAACGCAAGAAGCCAACCTCACACCCTGTGGGGAAGCTGAAGCTCACTCAGATCAGCATGAACTGTACTGGTACGCACTATCACCCTTACATCCCCTAATTCCTAGGCACTAAACCTGGAACCTTCGAACCTTCACCCTAAAAAAACCCTGCAACCTTGACCCTGAACCCTAAAGCCCCACACCCTAAAGCCCTCAAACCTTAGGTCTTAATCCTAAAGCCCTAAACCCCCAAACTCTGATAAACCCGTATTCCTAAAGAGCTAAACCCTAAACCCTTAACCCCATAAAATTAAAGCTCTACACCATTTGAGTCATATTCTAAACTCCTTAAAGGGGGATATATAGGGGAGTATTTCGGGGATTATTACGGGGGTTATTAAGGGGGATTTTAGGAGTTTAGACTATAGCTCACTTGGGGGAAGCTAAGGCTTACACCAGACCAACAGGGTCGCACTGCTCTGCACCGTGCAGCGCGCAGCGGACAGGCGTCTGTACTTTTGGCAGTGAAGGCCGGCTAGTGTAGACCCATTCATGTTTAGGGTTTAGGGTTTAGATGTTGGGGTTATATGGGGATAATGGAAAGGAAGATGGAAACTACTACGTAGGGTTTAGGGTTTATAGTCCCCTTAAGTAGATGGAATATGGGGTATATGGGGATCTTGTTATAGTACACCCAAAGCCATATTCTGTCTACTTAAGGGAGACTATAGCAGCTTTTGGAGTTAAGGGTTCATGTGGGGGTTAAAGCTTTAGGGGTTAGGGTGTTTAGGGTTTAGGGCTGTAGGGTTTAAGGGTTTAGTGTTTGGGGATTAGGGTTTCGGGGCTTTAGGGTTTACGGGTCTAGGGTTTAGGGGTTTGGGGTTTTAGGGAGTACGGTTGAGGGTTTACGGTTTGTGTAGACAAAGTAGCGGAGGAATAGGGAAACACAAGCAAAGCAAGCATACGCACATATGCAGGGTTTATAGTTTTCGGGCCCTGAAGAGACTATCTATACTACGTGTACAGGCCCAGGGCTCCAGTTCCCTAAATTATGGGTTCCGGGTTCTGTATACCCTCTAGGTACATAGCTGAGCAACCTACTATTTGGGTAGCTGGGAGCCCTACACCAGGGGTATACAAAGCATACGTCCGGGCTTATGGTTTCAAAGCCAGAGCTTTGGGCCCGTCCTGGCAGAGCTTCAGCTTTCAGGCTTCAAATTGGGATTTAGGGTTTAGGCCTGGGGTTTAGGGTTTAGGGTAAGATCGGGCAAACCCCTAGGTTTCTGCGGCGGCCATTTCTCTAGAGTACGCGGAAGTCACGAAACACTGGCAGGCGTGGGACTTTAGGGACATGGGGAAAGTATGGGGCTTCCAGAATTCTGACCTGAGGGGGGGGGGGTCA
>CAJNIZ010045631.1:5384-16346 GCA_905231905.1 Symbiodinium pilosum | reverse complement strand
ACCCTAGACCCTAAACTCCAAAGCTGACATACCTGAGCTTGGGGGAGTGAGAGGAGCTGCGCCTCAGGTAATTAGCGATGAGTTCGAATTCCCTCAGAGGTGTAGAATCTTGATACTAGGGTTTATGCTACTCCGCAATCTGAGACGGACAGTGCAAGGCAAAACAAATCCTATAATCATGCCACAAGGCCATAAGAGGCAGCAAACACTTTTAATTGCTTGCTTGCGAAATCGGCTCTTGCTTGAAGGGACCCGTCGTATGAACCCTTAATTCATCCCATTCCCACGCTTGCTGTAGCCCTTACTTTGCGTTTGTGTAACCTCCCATATTCGTAGGTAGTAGTCCCCATAGTCACCCTCATAAGCTGCAAGGGGCCCTCAAGGCGGATAACATCTGCGCGGCACCAAAAACTTAGAGGCCAGTCCAGTGGAATACCAATTTAACAGGAGTTCACGCTTATTGTTTTTGGGTTACTCATCATCTGCCCATCAAACAACATAAATTGCTACGTTCGTTTTGTTTTACTCTTATCCTTTCTCATGATGTGGTACATGCCGATAAATCGTGTCAGTTCTGCACCTAGACGCTCCATCTTCAATCTACCCTCTACAAAAAACAAAATTAGGACCATGTACCCCTATTTAAGGGTACAACGAGGGTTTTGGTTTACATGAACCGCAATAACTCGAAACCCAAAAGCCTAAACCCTAAACTCTAAACAAGCTCATTTGAGTCTCAGGTCCGCACAGTTGTCCGCTTGACCCCACGCCCTCCGCTTGAGCTTGCTGACGAGGTTCGGACCAACCAGGGTTTAGGGTTTAGAGTTGTGTTTTGGGTGTTAGGGTTTGGGGGTTATAGTCCCCCTTAAGTAGATAGAATACGGGGGTTTGAGGGTTTAGGATGGTTTAGGGTCTAGGGGACCCGTGTTTTTTCTTCCTAGGCGTGGCTGCAAGGCTCTGATCAGCCACGCTCTCCTTTCCTTTTGCTTTTTCAGAAAACGGTCGGTCGGTCGGTCGGCGAGTTGTTCGGTCGACAGGCCGGCAGAGACGCTGGCGCGTAGAGCATCCTCATAACTCTGAGCGTAAGTGGCGACCCTCTCGCTGTTTCTGGCGCGTCGTGGCGCTGGCGCGTGGAGCGTCCTCGAAATTCTGGGCGTAAGGGGTGACCTTCTCGCTGTTTCCGGCGTTTCGTGACGCTGGCGCGTGGAGCGTCCTCGAAATTCTGGGTGTAAGTGGCGGCCCCCTCGTTGTTTTCGGTACGTTGGAACGCTGGCGCGTGGAGCGTCCTCGGAATGCTCTTCATCCTTCCAGCCACGGCCAGCCAAATCCTTTACAGCCGCGCCTAGGAAAAAAAATCCGCCCCGGACGTGTTGTTTTTTCCTTGCCGTGGCTGTGGGGAATCCTTTCAGCCGCGCCTAGGAAAAAAATATGCCTCCGGGCCTTCGGACGTGTTTTTTCCTCGGCGTGGCTGTAGGGAATCCTTGTAGCCGCCGGCTTATAGGAAATCCTTACAGCCACGTTTAGGAAAATCTTTTACAGCCACGCCTAGGAAAAAAAACGCTTCCGCCCATAAACATTGGGACCCCATATAGACCGAGAAATACCATAGTCCTGAATGTAGGGAACCCCAAAGTGAGATATCCCGAATTTTGCGAAGCCCTACACCCACCCCTGACCGATTGCGGGGCGGAAAAGCGGAGCCATAAAACAAAAAAAACCTTAAATCACGTAATTTTGGGACGCCCCTATTTGAGACTGTTTGGAGGCAGTCGCGTTGCCAGGAATTCCAAGGCTCCGGCTCCTAGACCCCTGAAGCTGAATTGAGTCCCAGAACGAAATCCTTATATTTATTGGGTTAGTAGGGAATAAGGGGCTATAATATGTGATATAAGGGTTATATAGGGATTATTAGCCCTCTTTCGCAGTTAACCACCAGTAGGTATATCCTTTAATGAAGGTCGTATATGAGCTATGGGCTAAAGTTATGGGCTGACGTACAGGGGGATGTATAGAGGGACCTTTGAAGTAATATACTAAAACTTTAGTCAGTTCAAGTCTCGTATCCTCTAAGCTTTACCCTGCGGTGCTTCCTTCTTGGTTCGCAGCCCTAAACCCTAAACCTTAAACCTGAAAATACGACAAACCCATAGCAAACCCCAAAAGGAGCCTCCAGGTAGACCCAGACGCTGAGATTTGAAGTATTTGCCCTTAGCCTTTTAGGCTGGGTTCTAAGGGCCCTTAAGGGTACATAACTTGCTAGTTGAGGGAAATGACGCCACGCGAGAGGACGCTGCTCGACTCCTGGAGAAGCCCCAGAACAAGGATTTGAGCGCTCAATGTGCAACATCCTTTACGGAAGAGGGGGTCTTTGCATGTCTTTGCATTCTTCCATAGCGGCTTGCAAGTAGGAATTTACGCAGCGCCATCCAGCGGCCCCAACCGAGCCCACCCGACGATACCGCTGAATGTAAAGCACCATTATCTTGCTGGTCGAAATTGGCTAAGTTAAATGCAGGAACGGCGACATGCAGCTGACAGATGGGTTTGACGAAGGATTGGGGATAAGATTATGCGGTGAGGTGCTGCCTAAGAATTATTCGTGTGAACATGCAGCACTGCACGAGTGCGGTGCATTGTGGGGCCGGCAGCAACGCAAGCGTACAACGTCGGGGTTCATCATCTGCATCATCACGGCAGTAAGACGAACAAGATAACGCAGAAATGGTCTTAACTTCGTATTCGTGAGTACGGAGCATGGGTAGAAAACTATTTTTGCGCGACCGCATCTGTTTCTTCTGGCTTTGGCACGCTGAAGTTTCCGATCATCGTGTTCTGTTCACCCTTTATTGAGGAATCTTCAGGTGGCTCCCCCTTTCCAAATTGCGGAAGCATTGGCGCTCTTGGTGTAGGGGTGCACCTCAATTTGGTGCACCCATCTGACTTGAAAACAAATTGCAGAGGAGATCATGCTTCGTGGCCTCGTGGAAATGGCCTCCCGCATCTGCTCAGGGACGCTGGATGGTTTTTTGAGCCATTTGCTTCTTCCCGGGAGTGTTTCATTGGGGAGTCTCTCTGGAATTCTGGACAGATGCCTGCAGATTTTCTTGAGGTCATATTTCTTCGCGTGCAGTGCAAGAATATACGTATTTTCAGACCTTCAGCGTGATGAGGTTTTCTCGACGTGTTAGCAGACTCCTCCTAGAACACATTCTTCCAGGTAGTTCGGACATATTTCCAAACGGAAAGTTAGCATCGCCACACAGGAGCACGATCCAGCGGACTGAAGCAAAGAAAATGGCGTTGCTTCTTTTCGCGTCCCCGGCTAAGCCTCTGCTCCTCAAGGCTGGTTGGGGTGGTGCATGTAGAATGATGAGGAGGAGTGGTAGTATGGTGGTAGTAGTGGCCATTAAAGATGGCCATTAAGATAGTCACGGCCGGGCCTGTGTGTTCATTATTGCTAGTTGTAGTAGCAGCAGTGAGTAGCATCAGGAGGAGAAGTTGAGACAGAGGCGCGGAAGGAGAAGTACCCGTTGTTTATGGGGTACATCCAAAATACTCTTGTCTGTAGGTTACATGGATCGAATGAATAAAACAGCATGAATGGGATGATCTATTGTGTCGAGGCGACACACATGGGAATCCAGCAAATCACCCGTGTAGCGCTAGGAAACCGCTAGGCCAGCGCTAGAGAATTTCCTCACATCTTGACTGGTGATATATTTTGAAGGGATGGATGAGTTTCAGCAGTTGGCAAATTGCCGCTCATCGTTTGGCAAAACAAGCTCCGCGTTAGCAGCTCTCTGCGCGCGCAACAACTGCAGTAAGACACATACGGTTGCTAATAGGTTAGCTTGAAGCTTCAGATATGAGGCGGTACGCGCGGGAGCCATGTTGTCAACCATTCTGGGAACACACATTTTTGAAGCACCCCATATATCGTACGGCAAGGAATAATGGTGGTCTGCAACATAGGTTTGGGCAGGAAAAGAGTTAGCAACAACTGCTGGTTCAGTTACAGCTAAACGGCAGAGGAGGTTGTGGAGTTATTCTCGGTTTGGAGGGATCAGCTTATTATGGCCCAATGGTTGTACAACACGCAGGCACTTCCACTGCTACAACTGCAGTAGGCTGCTTTGAAAGGCAGGCTTTCAGGTGAGGTTCGTGGGTTAATGGTGCAGATCCAGGCTTAGCGGGGCTTCTGTGAAGCAGCAGGGCTCGCCTCTCAAAGTCATAAGTTGGAGGTTGTAAATGCCTACCAAGTTAGCCCCTCTCGTGCACGTAGCCGTGGGATGAAGACTTGGGGGCAGATTGATTGTGTCATTGTGTGAGATGTGAATGGCAGGCCTTCAAGTCCATCGGAGCAGCCAGAGTCGCAGTTCGCGACCTGGTGAAAGTTTGAAGCATGGGAGAGGTAATTCTAAAGGCTTGAAGGCTTCTGATTGTTTGATTTTGTTTTGCGGCGTTTGTGGTCATTTCCGGGCTTGATTTGGAGCTGGGGCGGATTGAACAATTTCGCATGTTGGGATTTGTTTGAAGGCATCGCTCTATCAAAGACCTGTATACACCTGGTGAGAATAAAGCCGAAATCAAAACATAATTTTGATGGTCTCCCACATGCAAGTAGGAATGAGAAGGCGTGTCTGACGGGCAAGGGCCTGCGTGGTGATCATTGCAACATGGGTAACGTAATGTCCCCGACCCTCTCTAAACTTGAAATTTGGGGCCTTCTCAATCGCGCGGAGCTCTTCCCAGGCTTTGTTGATGTTGCTTTTCAGTAGATGGGTGGTTGTTGAAGATGGGTCCCAGTTTAGGACCTGAATCTTTTCAATACGACGCCCCTTGCAATGTTTTGTTCCATGCAATGGTGGCAAGCCCTTTGAGACACAAGCTCTGGAATTGAGAAGGGAATGGATAAAGGAGATGACAATTACTGTAGTGTGTAGGGTTTAGGCTTATTAGGCTTGATGTGAAGAAGCAGCAAAATGGCTAACCACAAGTTGCTTCTCCATATATGGCGTTCCGAAGCCGTCTCAAGATGGAACTTCACCCCAAGAGCACCTACATGCCCTTGGAACAGAGGTGACTAGGAGACCGGAAGACCCAGCACCGCAAGACATAAGGCCAAAACCATGGAGTTTTGAATTGTCTTGCAACTCTAGTGAACTAAATCTCAACATGGAATCGAAACTACACTTCCAATCTGATTGCGCAATACCAATTCTTGACATTCTGATACTTGGAGCTTCATATCTGTAGGTAGTGAAGGCGAACCACCCTTTTTAAACCCCACAAATCCCAAGCCCTAAACCCGGCGAGAACTCTTGCAAGGCGGATCTCTTTGGCGTGGAGGTGGAAGCCCCATCATGGTGTGTGTAGCTTATTCTGGCTCTTCTGGTTCAGTAGGAAGCTCAAGGCACCTTTCAAAGCATGAGCTTTACGGTGTTTATTGTCATGAATGTCGTTGCGTCCGGTGCTGGATGGTTATCTGGAGTAGTATGGGACTTCTTGGGACATGTTCAGGGAGTGTGATTGAAATTGTCGAAGGTATACGCGGCCTTGATAATACTCAAAAGAAGGTGGGCAGACTAGGACAGCCGTCTTGGTCCCTGTCACAAGTGCCGAGCAGCGTCTACACTGGGGTACCCAGTTCAAAAGCACATCATAGCACATGTTTCAATCATTTTTCATCATTCTCATCATTTTCATTTTTTCCCATGATTTTCGTCATTGTCATTTTTTCATCCCTTTGCATCATTTCTAACAGGTTGCACGGGTTTCAGCTCCTTTTTTGGATCCTTGTTTGTTTTCTTTTGATCATCAATTTTTGTTTTGTTTATCATTGTTTTGTTTTTTGACCCTCCAGATTCCCATGCATTTTCATGGAGCTTGAACAACTTTTGGTTTTTTATTTTGGATTTGGCTCCGTTCTACCACTCTATTATAAAATCCAGTATTTTGTTTTGTTTTGGATCCTTGTTTTTTTTGATCATCGGGTTTTGCTTCTTTATCCGTATTTGTTTTTTGATCCTCCACTCTCGGGGTGCTCATTTGGGCTAGTCCTGTGCACAATGAGGTGCCCAGGTTCTGGAAGGATAATAGCATGCTCATGAAATATCTTTGGTGAAGAGCATAGCATAGATTCGAAGTTAGAGTTTTTGAAAGTTTGGCGCTTACACTCCCTCGTCATAGTCTGGCTTCTCCGTCCATCTTCCACCCTAGTGGACCGTGGCTTGTCAGGTCCCAAGGGTTAGCCTGACGGCGTGGCTTCAAGGACTGAAGTGGGAAGGTATTCCGTACCACGTGACACTGCGCCAGCATGGAGTTGAAAAGACGTGCTTGGATTATTTGCCCATGCTTAGTTGGGAGTGAGAACATGGGTTTTAAGAATGATTTTGGGCCTTTGTGCGGGTGAATATCGGAATCCATGCGCCAAGTTGAAGTGTGACGACCCTGCGCCAAATATTTGTTTTGTAAGTGTTTTTGGCGCACAGGGTGGAATGTCCTACCATGGTAAGTTTTCGACCCTGGGCCATGCAGTTTGGCAGTGGTGTAACCATCATGCACATGGACCCTTGGCATACGGGCCTTTAATAAAGTGGCTTGGATTGCAAAGGTGTTTTGGCACGCTTTTTGCTGGACACGCGTATGGATCGTGAAGCTGCTGTTGAGCCATTTGGAAGAAAGAAGATGTAGCAATATCATAACCAATACGGTGGCATGCAAAAATCCTTATAATATGGTTCCGTGTTCATAATTTGGATCCGGCATAAAGCTTGGACTTGGGGACACACCCAAATCCTGGGAAGTCGGGGTGAGCGAAAATCTCACGCAACAAAAAGTAGGAGGCTGAACATGCATGTGTCTTTGATGACACTGGGGTTTGATGCGCGTGCCGTTCCCTTAGCATGGGAGGAGAACCCTTGGCCGAGCCCTAGCCAATCTCGAGACTTATGACGAAGATGTGCAAATCAGTGTACAGACATTGCAGCTGACGACTTACTCCCTTTTTTCGTGTCTGCATAGCTTCTACAGCAGCAGCCTGCAGCTTCAAATCTCCAGTCGGCAGCCCGAGGCCAGAAATCCTTGATTAAGACCAGCCCCAAACTAGACCCTGAACCCCAAACCTTAATTTTGAAAAAGTCCGACCCCCAAAAAAACACCGTGAACCCTAGCCGTTTGGTCATGGCCCTCTTTGACTCGTCGGATGCCAAGCGCTGGGAGGAAGCGCTGGGGCTCTACGACGAGGCATGGGGGTTAAGAACTGGCTGCATAGGGATGTATAGGGATAAATGGGGATATATGGGCTTGTTTAGGGTCAACGTCGGCAGAAATAAATACATTTCGATATGTACATGCGTGCATGCATGCATGCATGCATACATCCATACACCCATACGTGCACAGATACATGCATACAGCCATATATACAACAAAATGTCATTTTGCATGGGGATATGTAATCCTTTACGAGATTGTGTTGAGACGATGGGGAGTTATCGGGATCATGCTTGTGCCCAGACCTCCTTTCATCACGCGTCCGGATGGTAATTGTCATTGCCGTGGATACTAACAGTCCTGCATGACCCTCAGTACCTTATACCTTTGGAGTACTAGTATTAGAGTATACTGAGGTTCTGCAGGATTCTTAGTATCAACAGTATGCTATTGGAATCAAAAGTTTTCTGGCGCCATAGACTTATACGTTCCGGTTTGGGAAGACTGACCGGAGTGGATGCATGTATCAGCCTGCGTTTCTGGTTCTTAGTAAGGAATATGGGAATAAAATTCCCCATCTAATCCCTATATAATATAGCCCCATGTTGCCTAAGAGCCAGTATCCTTATATATTATAGTCCCATATTCTCTACTAAGAGCCAGCAATGAAGCCACTAGACAGAAATTATGACGCACCTTGCCGTGAGCCCCCAATCCTTTGGCCAGCTGATTCTCCGGTAACGGGAGTTGGCAGTGTTTTGGTTAGGGTTTAGGATTTAGGGTTTAGGATTTAGGGTTTAGGATTTAGGGTTTAGGATTTAGGGTTTAGGGCTGTAATCATGTATGAACCTCACCTTACAAGTGAGGCGTTTACCGTGAGCTTCTGCAACAAAAATACAAATATGGGAAATATGTGTATTTGCGCCAGAGGAGCCTATCAGGGGCGTAATTTTGGGATCGTTTCAACTTCGCAAGGCCGAATTGATTTCTTGTCGTGCATAACTTTCAGAACCGCCTGTGTCATGGGCCTATTGCAGCGGACGCCTTAGACCTTAAGTCCTTAACCCCACATCCTCTCGTCTTCCAAGTGCTGCAAGCGGTCTGTAGCTGAACAATTGTGTGAGTTCCCATGCTATGCAAACTTGCTAGGCCTGATAAGGCGGCAGCCAGAATGATGCCACCAATGGCTGATAGCTCCAACTTTGTGATGCTCTCCAATCTACAAACTGAAGTTCCAGGTCTTCAATTTGCCTGAAAACACTCATCCTCCCTGCCAAAGGCACTGCAGCAAGTGGCGAGCCGAAAGAAGGATTTGCGTGGGTTCGATGTAGATTCCACACCTAGGGTGAACTTCAAGAAATACTTTAGACAGATTCTCTCCAAGGTTCCATGGAACCTGCGAGGTTACATGGACATGGGAAGTGTGGCCACAGCCTGTGTGTGTCCATCCCGCGCAGGATCCCTCCAAGCTGCAAGCGTTGGACAAGTGGTTCTACAACTCCAAGGCCCCAGGGTTGAGGAAGTTGGCCCTGCGTAAGCTGTCCACAAGCACATTCTGATGAATGTGGAAGAGCGTAAGTGTGGGCACCTTTCCAACCAGCTGAGCATAGACCGTTTTCTTGCATGCCAATTAAAATCATAGGCCACTGAAGCAGCATCCTGGCCAGAGCGCTGAATTTCAAGACTCTCAGCCGGCGTCGAGCACACTGGGTGACATCTCAACACCTGCATCTCATCAGGCGGCCAAAGATGCAGAGGTTGACAAGGCAGGAGAAATTCAAAATTCCATCCTCGTCTATCTAAGCTTGCGGAGGTGTAATTATGAATGATTGTAACATCTAGAGGTTATGGCCAGAAAGATCTTGGCATTTCGAGGGTCCTATGTTCAAGTCCTGCCTATGTACGTGGTTGCAAGGCAGGCGCACAAGGTGAGCTCTGTAAGCTCTTCAACTGCCTGAGGGTCTTTTGGCCTATGCCTCATGGGGTTGAAGCAGGATATCCTTTGAGGGCAGCCTATGTGCCTGTGGCTTACATTTGGGAAGTACAGATACAAGTAGCTGCATCTATCCTGAACTTTGGAGGTGTAGGGTTTAGAAAGCTTTGAAGTCTCCAGCGGCTGAGACAGGCTTACGTCTGCAAAGTCGCCGAGTGGAAGCTGTCGCGGGGAACTTTCCGACCCGGCCTCATGCAGAAGGTCAACTGGAATTCTTGTAACAGTCCCTTAACCCTAAATCCTAAACCCAAACTCCTAAACCCTAAGCCCTAAACCTGAACTTGGATATTCGTGCCATGGAGAAGAGGTCCCATAAAAAGCTCTAAACCCTAAATCCTAAACCAGGAGATCCTATGGCTTGGGAGGATGTCGCGGGGGCTTGATCTCGAGAAATTCCCATATGAGCAACAGTAGAGCTATAGTCTAAACTCCTGAAAGGGGGTTATATTGAGATCTGAGGCGTTGTAATGTAGACATTATCCAGGGCTTAGGGTTTATCATGCGTAAGCATAGTTCTTCTTTGCGGTTCAGTATACTCTATTCCCTGGAAGTTCCCAGAATCTGCCCTATGTGAGCCTATGTGACATAGCCTCAATCTGAAACCGAAGAACCTCAAACCCACAACCCTAAACCCTAATTTTGAGAACTTGCCAGGCATTCCCATTGTCTTGATTTCAGGGCTTTTGGGGGTGGAGGGTAGCGTGCTGCTGTTGGTGGAGAGTTCTTGTTTGGATATGGGGATTACACAGGATTTAGGGTTCAGGGTCTAAACTACTCCTTAGAGGGGGTTCTATAGGGGATTATATAGGGGACTACTGTAGGCGCTGTTAAGGATGCTAGGAGTTTAGAGTAAGGGGACTACTATAGGGCTATTAAGGGGGATGCGAGGAGTTTAGACTGCGTATTCATCGTATTCATACTCTAACATGGTAGTTTCCCAACATAGGGGGACCCTAGTATATTATAGCCCTTATTCTTTGGATCCCCAAAATTAACCCTAAACCCTAAACCCTAAACCCATATCAGCATCTTGGGTCGCAAGATGCTTTTTTTTTGGTAGCCACAAACTACATTATGAGCCTTTGCCTTAAAATTGCCTGACTCCCCCAAGGTTTAGGGTTTAGGGTTTAGGGCCCAAGGTTTCAAGAGACCTAAACCCTAAACCCTCAATAGTAGTTTCCAATTTTCCATTTTCCCAATATAGCCCCTTCTAATAGTTTCCATTTATTTTCTGTATACGGCACACCGCGCTGTTTCTTGTGTACGTGCGGGGTATTTATCAAAGTTGTGATGTCGCAATCTGAAGCCAAATGGGGGACATGTTGTGCGCGTTCGTGACCTGAAAGAAAATGCAGGACCTGGTGTGCGTGGGAGACCGGTTCCCCTAAACCCCAAACCCTAAAACCTAAGCCAGGTTTGAAATTTTTGCTTCTGAGAGCTTGACAGGTCCAATCCAATTCCGAGCAGGCTGTGAAGAAAGCGTTTGCGAGTCTCGGCGAGTGACGTCAGCATTCCTGAGCATTCCTGAGGGTTTGCTAGTATTGCTATTCGTATTTTACTATCATTGTTACTATTATTACTACCATTCTTACTATTATTGCTATATCTTATTGTTACTATTCTTACCATTCTATAAACCCTAGGCTAGCCAAAGGAGTTGAAATCAGAAGCTTGAAGCCATGGTCCCTTTGACTCGACACCACAGCTTATGGTTTTGAGCGCCCAGAGTTATCTAAGGTTTAGGGTTTGGGGTT
>CAJNIZ010045630.1:24860-43788 GCA_905231905.1 Symbiodinium pilosum | reverse complement strand
GCATATGACTGTATCCATATACCTAACTTAAATACCTGCATATCTATAATTACATGTTCCTACAGTGGGAAGCCCCGCCAGCCGAGGCGGGCGCGCGCTAGCGTTTACAATTAAAGCAGACGGAGCGGCCAAGTGATTTCTGACCCAAGCCTATTCGGAGGCAGCGTGCCAAAGCTGATCTCGGAGTCTTCCTTGTCGGCCTGAGGAGGTATGGGCTTCCTAAACGGTCCATGTAACTTTATCGTCTACACAGTTTCTTGATTATGTAGGAACCCATTACGGCCATAGTCTAAACTGCTAGTATCCNNTATATAGTCCCCCATATTTACCCCCTTAAAGCAGTTTAGACAATGGTCCACTTGGGCCCCAAGCGTGTTCAAATTAAATTGGCACCATGCTTGGTAGGCAGGTCTTTAGGGTGTCAGGCTCTATGACTTTTTGTTGGGAGCGTCTTTAGGTGCAGAGCCTTTTGGGGACCTACAAGTAACCCCAATGATCTACAGCTTGATAGATATGACCCATAAAACTGCGAGGTAATTGAATACACTACACCCCAAAACCTGACCCTGAGCAGCTTGCAGGTTGACCATCAAGGGAGCTGACTTGGGATGTCGCATCTCGAGTTGTACGTTGAGCTCTTTGCTTGCACGGTTCAGGGTTCAGGATGTAGGATTTGGGGTAGTATGCCCTGTGGTATCCAAAGGGCTCCAAGCACCCATATAGGGAGGTACCCAATCAATAAGGTAACCTCCTACAACAGAAAGCATTCTTGTTCTATGCAGGTACTTTGAACCCTTTGGGGTAATTGTTAAAAATACCGCCCCCCCCCCCCCCCCATAAGGTAGGTCACTTTCCCCATTAGGTAGGCCACTCTCTTGCTAGGAATCTCTTTAAGGAAGTGTTTTCCCAAGCGCACCCCAAATGCACAGGAACCTTTAGAGCAACCCTCATGTGCAAAAACTGCATTCGCAGCATGTTGCGGAGGTGTGTACACGGCTTTCTGAGACACAATGTTAGCTCCAGAGTTTAATGGAATCTGAATTCTATGGTTAATTATAGTGGAGGCTGAAAGCCTGGAGGAAGCAGCATGGGGATCGAGGTATTTGAGGGACTAAACCCTAAACCGAGAGGGGGGGCGGGTCAGGGCCTCAGGGCCTCAGGGCTTTGTGATGTCGGTTCGGAGCGTGAGAAATCCTGATCCAATCGGCCATCCTGTTCGGATCGCAGTGGAATCTTCTCTACATGTATAGTCCCCCTTAAGTAGATAGAATATGGCTTTGGGTATATTAGGCAAAGACCCCATATACCCCATATTCTATACCCCACATAACTTATTATAATTGTATAGTCCCCCTTCAGTAGATAGAATATGCCTTTATGCTAGAAAAAAGACCCCATATACCCCATATTCTATACCTTAATATAAGCTATTATGGTGGTTTCCACTTTCTTTTTCATTATTCCCATATAACCCCAATATAACCCTAATATTGCCCCATATTCTATCTACTCAAGGGAGACCATACCGGCCTGTAGCCTGAAATCCAAGCACGAGGCGTTTCGCCTTGTTAGCGGTCCCTGTTCAAACGCCAATGCGTCTTGCTGCAGTGTCCACCCGGCATACTCCATCCTCAGCGTCAGCTGCTACATGGCAGCGCATCTTACCCAAAGGGTTCAAAGTACCCATATACAACCAAGTATGGTTCTGTAGTGGGAGCTTCCCTCACGGCTTGGATAAGTATTCCCTATTCTATGGGTACTTGGGACGCCTTGGTTTCAACACAGGTTCCAGAAGGAACACGAGAACCAGGAGAAGGAAACCTTCGACCCGAACTAAATACACTCTAATACACCAAAAGGGTCCATGTACCCAATAATTAGATACTTGGGTTTTGGGTAACAGTACTAGCACAGGTTTTGGGTAAGCATCTGAATATTAGGTACTTGGACCCTTAGGGTAATAATGGCCCGTAAACCTAGCATAATAAGTATCTAGGCTATTACTGTGGGTATTTTGGAGGTCCAGGTAAACCTCATATACCTTTGACCCAAAAACTTCTTGCTGCCACTTAAGGGTAGGGTAGGGGGGACTTAGTTCACTGTCATAGAGGTCTAAATGGAGATTGCATGGGGACCATTCATGCTTGGAATCACTCCCGTTGAGCACCCGTAGCTATCCTCAACTATCGCTAGAATTCCCTACATACTCCTAAAGTCTCCATTTAATGTTCCATATTCCTCTCCATTTGATTCTCCATTATTTGGGGGGGTATTATGGTAGCCCTAAACCCTAAACCCTGAACCCTGATCCCTAAACCCTATATACCTTATATTCTCGAGTGGCATCCAAACCGGAGTGGCCCGCCTCGGTGGCAAACCACACGGCAAAGCGATCTTTGTCGAGCTGGTCAGCCTGGAAACTCGTTCCACGTCGTAGCAGCAGTAGTAGAAGAGGTGGTGGTAGTAGTAGTAGTAATAATAATAGTAATGAGAAGGAGAAGAACAGCGTAGTTCTTGCTGTTGCTGCAGCTGCAATTGTTTCGAGTATGACAGCAAGAATGATGATAGCTGATCCTGCATACCACAAGCTACGAAAGGCAATGAGGTAGCACGGGATTCCCTAATGCACATCCAGAGATTCCAAAAAACCTACGTGCCACACAGTATGGTTTCTGTAGTAGGAACTTCCCTTCTTGCTTTGGCTAAGTACTCTCTACATGGGATTACATGGATACTTGGGACCCTTTGGGACAGTCAGAAATCCTGGGACGCAATGGAGCCCTAACCGGGCGGCATCCTCAGACAACTGATCACAATGGGATATTATAGTATACTATACTATAATACAGGATAAGATATAGTCATATAGTATATGATATAATAGCAGTATATACTATAATACAGGATAATGTAGTATATACCCTAAACCCTAAACCCTAAACCCTAAACCCGATTCAATAGTATAATATACTGTAATACTTAGTCCCTCCAGGTGCTCAGATGGCGACCTCTGCCAGATTGCCAAGGAAGTTGTGGGCCTCTCACGGGCCGCGCAAGAAATCTGAGGAGTTTAGGGTTTAGGGTCTAGGGTGTAGGGTCTAGGGTTTAGGTCTAGGGTTTCTTGAAATGGCGGAACCCTCTCAGCAAGCATGACTCTATCTTGGGGCCTTATGGGTAGATGGTGTCTGATGTGAAAGCTGAGTAGCTGCAGTGGTGAAGGCTTATTCAATCAAAGATCTAAGTTGATAAGGTGCCTGCTTCAAACCCCACTGCTCTCCCCCGCCTCAACCCCAAAATCTTCAAACCTTGAACCCTAAATAGCATTTTGGTCTTCACAGGTATGATCCCTACTTACTCCAAACAAGCCGTCTTCGACCCCTGAAAAGCCCGAAACCCTAATCCCTCATTCACTGAGAGCTTTCTAGAACCCAAACCGGCCCAAACCCATTGCCATAAACCCCAAATCTCCGAACCCAAAACTCGCCTTGCCTTGGTTAAAGACAAACTTGGCATGCCCAAGCCCACCATGCCGTCGAAGGGGAACTGAGGTTTCGGGAGGTTCAGGGTTTAGGGATGAGGGTTTAGGGCTTAGGGTTTTCAAAGTGGGATATACATATACATATATATATATATATACGTAGACCCTCCAACTACCCTCGATTCAGGCCTGGGTACGCACTACTAAGGGCCCTATGGCACCAACTAAGGGTATAGGAGGGTCCTGCTAGAGAATGGAAAAGAACATCCCAACTTCAGTATACCATTAGGGATTTTATCGGGATCACGACAAGGATCCAGGTTAGAAGGTTCCGGGTGAGAGGGTGTCAGATTCAGTGGCTATGGGATCTTTGGGGTGTGGGGCTTGAAAGTGTCGGGCCCAAACATCTCAGATTAGGGGTGTGTGGCAGGCTTTGGGGTCTGGGAGTTGGGGTAGTTTAAGGGCAAGATTTAGGCTTTCGTGGTGTTAGTGTGAAGGGGTCAAGAGTTCAAGGATTCCAGACTTTGGCCCTCAGAATTCAGGGCCCTTCTGGCCATAGATCTCCTTTTGAGATGCTGCAAGTTGGTAGTAAACTTGAACATCCCCACAACTGTGAACCCTTAGCAGCTGTTGCTGGGTCGACTGCAAAGAAGCATGTCCAGGAGGACTAGGCGTAAGCCATGGTCTAAGGTAGGAACTGTGGGCCCTTAGTATGGGCCCTTAATCCTGGCATGCTTAGATAGCCAGCTTAAAGCCCATAAAACCCACAAACCCAATATACAGGCCCATGAGTAGGACCTTACGATGTGAGGTATTTTTTCTTTCCATCTAGGGACGCATAAGCATGCCAATTCAACCCGTAGGATTGAAAAAAGTGCGTCGGAATAAAGATTTAGAGCTTTAAACCCTAAACCCTAAACCCCAATCTTAAATCCTTCCCAAAATTTAAGGACAGTTTAGGGTACAAAGCTGCCTCGCAGTCCTCAACGAGGAACTGCAAGAATCCCTATATAGGCTCTACCACTATGGGCTATTAGACCCTAAAATTCCCTATTAGGACCTTATTAAGGGCAGATTAAGGTACCCTTAAGGTCTAATAGCCCATAGTGGTAGGATCCTCAGAGTGACCACATCTCACATTTCATGCAACCCTATATGTGCCATTGTCTAAACTCCTAGTATCCCCCTTAATAAGCCCTATAAGAGTTCCCTATATAATCCCCTATATAACCCCCTTTAAGGAGTTTAGACTCACGAAAAAGCTCATGTGACATTGGGAGATTCACCTACATCTGGTTCCTTCCTCTTCTCCTTCCCAGCACTCAACCCCCCCTGCGAGAAAGCATGAATCTCCCATCCTCGGTTACGGGTTTAGGGTTTAGGGTGTAGGGTTTCCCGCTTCTGGTTCGCAGGCAATGAAGGAGCGGATAAGAGAATGAAATCTATCCCTAAGGGTCCATGGACCCAAATAATAGGGCTTTAGCGCCCAAATACCACGAATATTATAGTATTTGGGCCCTATTATTTGGGTCCTTGGACCCTTAGGGTATCATAATGTTGGGGATTGACTACCTTCCTTCATCCCTTGCTAGGCAGCGGTGAACTTCTTCTAGGTGCCAGGCTATGCTGAAGGGCTCGTCAGACCTGGGAGTCTCTGACCGATAAATCTGCTGAAGCTCGTTTTGGGACCTCCACGAAATTCCGTTCTAATAGGCTCAGTCGTTCAGGGCACCACGTAGCTTGTGTGTATGGTCCTTGACAAGAACTTAGTGAGAGTCGTCGTCTTGACTACAGCAGTGAAAGGTCTATGACACGAGATGCGCAATCCATGCTGAAACCAGGAGACCCTGCGGCCCCTGCCACAAGAGATGATCAGAAGACGGCTAAATTTAAAGCATTGATGTGTGTATTTTGGGGCGGGGGGGGAAGGGGTTGCAAGCTCTTCGAAAAAAATGCTAGAGACATGTGTTGAAGACAGGGCCCACGTTTTGCACAGCTTCAGTTCAAGAACGTAAACCATGAGGTTTGTGTAGGGATTATATATAGCAATAGCGTATGGATTATGTATAGGGACCTTTTAAGTAACTGAGAATCAAAGGGACAAGAAAGTGGACAATGAATCAGCAACTGGAGTTGTTTCCTTCTATGGGTATATGTGAAACTTGAATTAAGCTGCCATAATATGGAAATGCAATGAGAAAACGGATGAAAACGGGTTTTCCTCTTGATGCATGTGACTTAAACTGGGGTTCCCAGCAGGAACCCAGAAACAGCTTTGAAGATTCGCACAAAATGCCTGTTCTTCTTGCCTTCGCGTCTTAAGAGCACACAAGGATGTTTTATGAGGTAAAATGTCTGTTTGTGCCAACTGGTTTCCAGCAAAGAAGCAGAACCTTCATATGAAATACGCCGGGTGCATTGTTGAGCGGATTTCGTTGCATACAATCAAGCCCATATTCAATAGGGGCCAGTGGTTCCTACCTTTGTTTCTGATGGGACCACCCTCCCTGCCCCTTTTGAACAGCCTCGTAAAGCCGTACTCCCTCAGTCAGCCACGTCTGAACCGTATATTCTGAACCCGTAGAGCTTAAAGGCAGATGTCCATAATCAAAATCCCACAGGAGCATACCTTGCACGTATACCACCCTGACAACCACCATTCAACATGCAAAAGCGTGGCTTGAGTGAAACCTGAAACCCTAAAAACCTTAACACCAAAACCTAAACTCGGGAAGTCTGAGGCAAACCACATCTGGGTCGCTTCCACGAACAAGGTGTCAGCGCAGATTTTCTGCGGACCGAGGCAAACCTCCAAGTTTTCAGAACCGTATTGTGATGAAGGTTTCAGGTTTAGGTTGTAAGGATTAGTCAGGGTTTAGAGTTTAAGGTTTAGGGTTTAAGGTTTAGGGTTTTGGGTACTAGAATTCTGCTAACATAAGACATATTGACTTACTGGTTCTTCTGAGGGGATAGGGGAATATGATGCCTGTACAGCCCCTATATAATACTAAGCGTAAGTATGATTAGAATCATGCTATGTATAAAGCAGACGAGCATAATCTGCGTACTCCGGACTACGAGTTACCGCTGAACCTCCAAGTATGCTTTGGGGCTTCAGATTTTCTGGTGGGCAGGAAAGCTCTAGTTTTAGTGTTTAGGGCTACTCATGCCTCAGTATTACATAATAGTCCCCATGCATGAGGGGCAGTTGCAAGAAAGGAGAACGCTTCACAGCTTCTTTGACTTCATCCTGGTAATACGTCGCATGATCTGGCATTCCCACATCTGGCTTCTGAAAGGAGGCTTGAGTAGGTTGGGCAAAACATGGCGAAACCCACATGATACATGGGTTTCAAGAAAAGTTGCAACGTTAAGGGTCCAAGCATCTAGAACTTGGGGTCCTAAGTATAAGTATCGAGAGTCATTCATGTCATAATACTCAAGGCACTACCTATTCGGGAGCTTGGGCCCTTAGACGAATCTAAAATCTAAACAGTGCTTTACGAGCCTAAGATCATGTCACTCTGCGAGACTCTCGTTGAAGCCGCGCGCCCGCACATGTTCGTACGGTGGATGGACAGAGTCCTGCATGACTTTATCTATATACCTAAACCATCGGGATTATGGTGCTATGTTGATACCTTTGGGTTTGTTCCTGGAGCCTGATCGCACCACTCTCTTGACTTCTAGTATCTGCTATCAAACCAAAGCACAGCAGTGATGGCGCCTTATCCTGGGTGGACTTTCCAGCTACATTGCCCTTGCCAACGGCAAAGCTGACCTCAGTGAACAAGATTGTTTAGAATGTCGGGCGGCTTTCATGGAGGAAGACGTCTGCGCTTCTGAAAAGATTACACGGCGAGCTTGAGCCGTCTTGGTAGGGGTAAAGGGATAATTCAAACAAAACCTTGTGAAATTGTCTTCCAGATGCGCATGTTGCAACAGGGCTCCTTTCATTCAAGCCCTTTCGGCCTCAGCAGGAACAAGACACAACGATAAATCGGCTTGGACTGAGCATGTGGTTTTGAGCTTGGCTGAGTTTAGCTTCCTCCTCCTCCCCTTTAGATCTCTTAAGAGCGCCGTCATGGCAACAACTACCACGAGGACCAGTCTCATCACCACTGTAACCTATGCCACGCATTTGCATGCACAAGTTCCACTCCTGGTTGCACCTACCCCACCCTCAACCCTAAATCCTGGACCCTACGTCCTTAACCCCCTAAATCCTGAACCCTAAACCCGAAACCCCAAATCCTAAACCCTAAACCCTTTAATTCCTAAACTCTAAATCCTAAACCCTAAACCCTAAATCCTATACCCCAGATCAAAAACCCGAAGCCTTTTGTTGCTCTGCGGTGCCCATTGGCCAGCTGCAGAGGTTCCAGCTCGATTCTAATCGAACCCCAGATACTTCCACAGTGGCTTGTGGGTGTGGGTTCAGGGTTTAGGGTTTAGGGTTTGGGATTTAGGGTTTAGGGTTTAGGATTTAGGGTTTAGGTTTTAGGGTTCAGGGTTCTGGGTTTAGGGTTTGGGATTTAGGGTTCAGGGTTTAGGGGTTACCGACAGTACACACACCAAAGTATAGCCGGATAGACATAGCTGGATAAATGTATCAATCAATCAATCTATCTGGCTGTCCGTCTGTCTGTCTATCTCTCTATCCGTCTGCCTACCTACATATATCTATATACACTTATATCACTATAAATATATATATATATGTACATGTGATACCTTTACAAAATTTGCAGCTAGGGACTGGGAAGCAGAAAGCCATGATGTAGGTAGCTGCGATTCTGAAGCTTTGGCAACGTAGCAGCCAGCAACAGATCACTTTCCTTCGAGTGTCTCAACTGGCTGCAGCATTGCAATGTTGAAAGGGCCTTCCGAAACCTGGAGTTTGGAGCTGCAGCTGAGATGCATATTGCAATAGGGTTTTGGAGTAGAGTATGGTCGACTGAAAAATATACATATATATATATATACCAGGACGGCCATAACTATATAGGAAGTATAGGAGGGTACTTTTGGACATGTTTAGGCTTCTACAGAGTACATAGTCTCAGCGTGTCCGAACCCGAAGGATTTGTAGTGCTCCAGTCGCAGCCTAAAACCTAAACCACTATACCCTACACCCTGAACCCTAAGCCCTACATCCTAAACCCTAAGCCCTAAATACTAAATCCTAGATCCTGATCCCTAAACCATTCTTTCTGGGATGTCTACACAAGAGATCAATGGCTGCATGTAGCTGTAGTTACAGAATCTACGCGCGAGCCAAATCAGCCTCAAGTATATACGATATACCTACATGGATACTTAGGGGAACGTGTGGAAGATCCCAGAAGCGGGTGGAAATGGCTATGGTGTACGATCTGGAGCGCTAGCAGGACCCGAACCCCTTATGTCCAAGCTCCTGTTTCGAAATTCCCGGTGCTAACCTGTCACAGCACGCCCACCGACCGGCTCGAGTGAAGATCAGAGTTCGAACCACCGATGGCGCGCCGTCACAAGGTGGAAAACTGTAGGCTAAATTTGCTGCTATACTTAAGGGGTCTGAACGCTTGGCAATCCAACTCCCTACGGCTGAAAATACAACAGCCTGATTAAGAATAGTAGCATCAAACAGCAAAAAAAAGAGAGCGACGTACGATGCAGTCACAAACCATGCCAGGAGTTCAGACCCACGCATACGATACTTCTAAGTGGTTCAAGTCAAGGCTTTGAAGCAAGTCTGCCACGGTTTAGGGTTTAGTTAGGGCTTCTTTCGTTGCAAGCCATATAGCCCCTACAGAGCGGCTACACGATAGGCACACAGAAAATCCAATGAGGTTTGCAGTAGTTGTTTCAATGTCTGTGTTCTGCATGAGGACTGTATGTGTGTTTCTCAAAATTGTCTCTGATTTAGTTCCCCAGAATGCCCTGGCAATCCGCATGTATCCCTCGGACTGTCAAGGATACCCTGCTCTCAGAAACTCCGATACATCATGCCCTCACACTTCACACTTCACCCTAAACCCTAAACCCCAGACCCTAAACCCTAAACCCTAAAAGAGAGGGTTTGAAGGAGAAGCCTCCACAAAATCATATCTTCAGAGCCACCTTTGAAATGAAAGCGATAACCACTTAGGGTTTACGCTGAGTGCGTCATGGCGATGATGTCTTCAGGAATCTTCCCCCCTGAAGCAATGATCTTGGAGCAGTATTCCTTGGCTCACCGTCAGGGTTTAGGGGTTTAGGGTTTAGGGGTTTGGGGTTTGGGTTTAAGGTTTAGGGCTTGTCCAGAGATGCAGTTGGCCCTGAACCCTGACCAGTAGCTTCCATTTTCTTTTCCATTATCCGTATATAACCCCAAGATATACCCCATAATACTATAGTAGTCTCCATTTTCTTTTCCATCCTGTCTAAAAATAACCCGTATATAACCCTATATAGCACTGGTACCACAGAAGCCCTGGACATGTTTCAGGACGCGGCTTCGCCTCTAGGTGGCACAAAGACAATCTCCAACAAGCCTATTATTCCTGTTATTAAAACTAGCTGTATCACTATTATTACTATGATCACTATTATTACTATTTCTCTTATATGAAATCTCAAAGCCCAGTAAGATTGTGTGCCTTCAGCTTCTTTTGCCGGGTGCCCCAAACATTGTGGGGCTTAACGGACTCTACCATTTGCGCATGTAAAGCTTCTTACTTCTGGCACATTGCCGTAAAAGGTCTAAAAGACAACACGTTTCGTTCCCGTACAAAAGTTATTGCCGAGTGACCCAGGCCACGCTTTAATACTTCGTTTCCCCGAAAAGGACACACCATCTTTGTGCGTGCATATGCGAACACACCACGAATTGTCCAAATGAGCCCTGCGTGGTTCTAAGAGCAAAACACAGTAAACCTCGTCCAGATCTAAATGCGGACCATTTCTGTAACAGTAGCACTGCATTCTTTAGGCCCAGTGTCGCCGCCTGGTCCATCAGTTGACATCATCCCACCGAGCGCCTGAAGGGCTTAAACAGGGTTTCAATTAAGCGAATTGTGTTCATGGTATGGAGGGAGCGCCAAATGTCTGCCAAGGCAGACAAAAGCAGCTGCTTTGCCTGAAAGCCCATGCAGATAAGCCATGCTCATAAATGTGTGCCTAAGGTATAGACTCGCGTTGTGGCACCAAATGATCTCCATGTCCTCAACCGGCTGATGTTTGCCGAGCCGTAACTGACCACCATCACATTAGCAAACAAGGACGCCGTGGGGAAAAGCATCGCGCATGTGCGAGTGTACTTCATAATTGCTGCTATGCGAGACTGTAGTAAGCTTTAACCTAATTGCAACTTCCAAAGGGTCCATGTAGCTAAATAGAAGATACTGGGGCCTGATACGGGAACCCTTTTGGGCCCTATATATATATATATATATATGTACATATACATATTACACCTACCCTATACCCCAAACCCTGAACCCTAAATCCTAAACCCAACATGGACTGTTGGGGACTTGAGTTGTTCTACCCGAACCGGCCTTCGGCACGTTCTCCGCGGGTATATAACGCAGCAAGGCATCTGTTGTCTCACTCTCCTTACTGGTGCTGAAAAGGAGAGTAGGGGAATGTGGGGTTACATAGGGATGCTGGCAAAGAATAATGGAAACTACTACAACAGGTTGTGGATCCCTGTAAAAATCCCTAAATATCCGCATGTATGCCTCTATAATGGTACCCATATTCACCAGTAGGTCTCCTTCACGATGTTGACCTTGTCTAACGTGCCCTTGTCGAACAAAGGCTTACCTGAGCTTCTCATTAAGAAGGTTTCAGATGGTCAGGTACCCAAATGGCATAGTATGCTTGTATTTGAGGGCGCAACTAAAAGTTTCTTAGCCTTTAACATTAGATATAAAGGATATATAGCCACCAAAATGTCCCCATCTATGATGACCCTGATTTGAGCAAATCCGGGCAAACCTGCAGCTTGGGTGGATTGGAGGAATCTGCAGAAATAGCCACACTGTTCAATTTCAACAGGCTGCAATTGGAATAAATTCCTTTTGCTGTCCTTCAACAGGACTAGCAAGCGCGAAAGGAAGGCAGAATGAAATGTAACATGCCTGCTGCTTCGGCCCTGGTTGCACAGCTGCCAGAGCGCGGGAAAGACCCACGGCGCGCGAACTACCTCATCCAGTTTTAGGATTTAAGAGATTTCGCAGTCCCGAGCATGGGTGTTTTTGCGCATGTATAGTGTTTGTAAATTCCCCATGTGTTCGGTATACCCCTTGGGCCTAGAGCCCCCAAATTCCATTTCCTACTATCAGAAAGACTGTACTCAAACGCACGACAGCGAAGGGATGCAACATCAGAACCAGAGAAGCGATCTTGAAAGACTAATCGCAAGCCCCATCCTGTTGTTGAACAGCACCTCATCAGCTCCAAAGCCCTAGACCCAAAACGCACCTAAACCACAAACCCCCAAACACCGAAAACTTGAACCCCCAAACACCTAAACCTTGAACCCCAAACCCTAAACCCTAAACCCACAGCCCAGCCGCGATAATCCGCTTGAGGGCTTCTGGGTAGTTGTCGGCTTCTACCCGTGTCACCACTTGGCACCTGGCTTGCTGGTAGTTCGTTTAGGATGTATAGGGTTCAGGGTTAGCGTTTAGGGTCCATAGGACTTAAGGTTTAGATCTTCAAGGTGCCAAAACTGACTCAAGGAAAAGTATTGCTTTGCTTTACTGTTTCCTGTCGTTTCTTGCATGTTCCTCTTGTTATGCTTGCTCTTATGATGATGATCACAATCATTACTAGCATCATTATTACAGTACTCTTATTGCTACAAACTTCCTTCATACTGCGTTTACTGTTTTATGACTACTCTGTCCCTAAACCCTAAAGCCCTTACTATCATTTTGGGTGGCTTCAGGATGCAGACCTAGGGGTCGTCTCAAGTATGGTTATGGAAAGGTTGGCTCATTCATGGACCCCAGTGCCTACGGGTTTTGCATCAGCAGCGGTTGGGTTTTGTGTGAAGTTTGAGTAGGTGTCGATGCGCCGATGCGGATTTGGGCCTTTGAACCTGGATTTGGCTTTATTCGGCTGTGTAGCTCCTGGAACGCTTTAGCATTCTCAGGGTAAAGAGCGTCAGGAAACCTATTTGCTCTACAGTCAACACCCACACACGAGAGCACCCTCCTTCTGCAAAGGCCTGTGATCACGAATTGCCTAAACTTCCCACAAGCTACGACAAGTATCAAGTATTTCAGAAACTTGGACCACACCACGCGCGGCCCACTGAGGCCCTTCATGGGCAAGTGCCCAAAAAAATCAGGTCCATAGGTGCCCTCAACCAACTAGACGCGAGAATACAACTCTTCAGGATCTGGGCTATGACTTTATGGTTTAAGCTTTACACAAGACATCAGCCCAAAACTATTTTCATGTATAGTACATTCAGTAAATGCAGACTCCTCCTACAGATGTACATACAGACACAAACCTTCCGCCTTTCGCTCAAGACTTCATCAGGGTTGTGACCCGCACCCTAAACCCTAAACCCTGAAGCGCAAAGTAGCAGTACAGCCAAGCTCCAACCCTGCTGCGAAATTGTTGCAAGGGTTACCAGGGGGTTGCAGAACCCACTTCTCAAGGCTCAAGGTTGAGACAGGGTGATTACTGCATGGGCTACTAAACAAAAAAGGGGAATATAGCATAGTAGCTAACTGCTGGGTTCCTCATAGTGCCCCTATCAACCCTACGTAGATCCTAATTAGACCCTAAACCCTTAACCTTAGACCCTCATCCCAAACCTAAGGTCAGAACAAGTCCAAAGCCCTACCCCTTGCTCCGAAGGCCCAGTGGCAATGCCATGGCACGTCGATCCATGAAGGATAAATCAAGTCCGGACATGTCCTGGCTCTCAGATTTTATGGAGGAAATCCTCTCAATTCCACGGGGAAGCCGTACAAGCCCTGTGTAACCCCCAAGAACATCCTAGTTTCCATTTTCTTTTCAAACCCTACAGTCCCTGCGAACCAGACGTGAGAATAACAGGAACATAAATCCCCAAAGAGTGGGGCGGTTTAACCTTTAGGGTGGGAACCATGATTTTCAGGGTTTTTGGGGTTGGGTTTGAGGGCACAAGGCTCCAGGCTTCGTGGCCTCAATGCTTATTTAGGGTATAGGGTTTAGGGTTTAGGGTTTGGTTGGGGTTTGACATTGCCTCGACTCGAGAGTGAAGCAGCCAAGTTGAATTTATCCTTGTTGTGGGGCCTGCGGTTACTACGGAGGAGCAAGGGAAGCCTCTTATGGAAGGTTACAGTCGGGTATTCTGGCGATACTCATGGGATAGAGTAAAGGAGCTAACTCCAGGGTCCCCAAACCCTAAACCCCAAGCAGAACGACAATGTCGGCTCTAGCCCAGGTGCGTAGATCAGGTTCCCGCCCCGATAGGAAGCCTTTATTCTGCTTTCTCGAAAGTTGAGGCCTTTGTAGGAGCCCCTAGAAACAGGGACTGTAGCATTGTTGAATCTGTACGTGGGTTAGATCTCGTACAGCCCCACGCCCCACTATTCTCTGCTGACTACACGCTTGTCACGAAGCTGTCAAAACTCTGGAGAAACTTTGCAAGAGATCACTATCGGGTTATTGATGGTGGAGTATCCCTACGTAGATCCTACAGGGCCTTACGGAGGACATCCAGAAGTGTCCCCACCTTCACCAATGGCCAGTACACTCGATTTAGCCGCTGCTATAACGGTAACCATGTGTGTGAAGCTCTGCTCACTTGCTTGCTCTGTGCCAGATTGTGCTACTGGTGCTGTCTGTACATAAAGACGAAAGCCTGCACAATTCCACTCCTTACAAGGGCTCTGCGTGCTCTGAAATGTAAGATAGTGACAGGCAACACTTTCTGCAGTCATGCGTCAACGACCACAGTGCACTGGAAGCCGCGATTGTTTCCTTGCTTCAAACCTCGCGTATGGATTTTTAGTGGGTAGCAACGAGTTGCGTGGGGGTTCTATTCGCGTATGGTTTCAGTGAGGGTTGCAGGTTGCTGGGGTGTCTCTTTTACAGGAAACATAAACACACGTCCTCTTGCGTGCAAAGCTAGATCATGACAAACGGCCTGATTGGCAGCATTAGGCCAGCATGTGTATATATGTGTATCGAGCACTTGCGGTAACACTGGAAGAGACGTGTGGCCTCACACTCTAGAATGCTATTCAACAGTACCTGAGAGCGAAGTGCTTTAGGTGCTAATGCCCTTCTCTTTAAGCTGCAGTCCTGCAACGTAAAGTCTCCCTGAACGCTAGACCAAGATGCAGAAACACCCCTTTCAAACTTTGCTCAAGGTCAGGGTCACTCCTACAAACCCAGCCAAGTTCTCAAGCAGGACCTCTCTAGATCTCCCCGTACAAAGAGGGCTGCATCCGAATCGTGTTAGACCATTGTCGGGGAAGCACGCAAAGGAAGGCCATCATGTTCATACTTGTCTGGTATCGTTTGCTACTGTCATATGCAACGACTGCATGCAATTAGTTGGACCCGATGCAAAGCGCCGAATCTTCAACCCTGGGCCGGGCCCAGACGCTTCCTGCAACCCCAAGTACTGACAGCTTCATAGTGATTACCCCTTAATGGGTAGGTATATGCCATGAAACTGTAGGCATTTGGCATGTGGGGCCACAGGTAGTAAACCTTGAGCTCCTCATCCTAAACCTGGCAACAAATCGCCCTAAGCCCTGGCAACATGAAGCCTGCCCCACCAAACCCTAGGAAGGCTCAACGTGCAAGCTCCAAACTACCAACAAAAAGCCTTGAATCCAAAGCACTATGGCCCACAACCCAAACCCTGAGCCCAAAAACCTCGGCTCCTGAAGCAACAGCCCCCTCCCTTGCATATGGACCATTGCCTAAACTCCTAGTATCCCCTGATAAGCTAGAATGCCCTATATAACTCCTTGCAAGGAGTTTAGACTACAGCTCAGGCAATTGGGCATATCGTGTACTCGCGTGTGCTTGTTGTTGGATATCTATCCAAGCTATCAAGGCGGCAGGGCTTCAAAACCCCACATTCTTCCTTCTAAGTACCAACCCTGCCAAATTATTCCCTCTTGACTTGGGATCCTGAAAGCCTTGGATCCTCAACTTATATATCCGAACCCATAAATCCTGGAACCAAGTGCAAGAGCCTTAACCCTGAGCTTTAGACCCTAAACCCTGCATAGTCCATTATAGCAGTTTCCATTTTCTTTCCCATTCTCCCTATATAACCCCAATATATACCCTAAAAATCCCACACTGAACCCTAAACCCTAAACCCTAAACCCTCAACCCCTAAAATCAAGTCCCAAAGGCAGCGTCTCCTGGCGATCTCCAAGCTAGAAAAGACGCATTCGGCCTCGGGAGCTGGCGTGTTTAACGCCTGGTTTAGGCCTAGACCCACCTCCTACCCTCTATTAGGCCCTAAGTACCCCACTATTAGGGACCATATATCCCCAATTAAGGGTACAAGGAAGTTCCTGGAGGTTTGGGGTCCAGAGCTTAGAATGTACGGTCATGGGTAGTTGGATATGGGATTCCAAGGAATCATATGGGGTCAAGCGGGTCATAAACGCCGTATATACATTAGGTTGAAGCTATAGCTCGTCAAGTTAAGCGGTCGTAGACCCCCTGAATCAGCCTCAATCAGCCAAGTGCCAACAATCGTTGCAAGGCTCAGAGAGTTCAGGAGTATGTGGGCTATAGTCTAAACTCTCAGGATTCCCCTTCATAACCCCTATACTAGTCCCTATATAATCCCTCGCATAACCCCCGTTTTAAGGAGTTTGGACTCTAGCTCATGTAACGCGTAGGGCGTAGGGCCAGGAGTTAAGTCCATATGAGCCATAGTCTAAACTCCTAGTATCTCCTTTAATAACCGCTATAGTACTGCCCTATATAACCAACGCTAACCCTAGGGATCCCAATAGCCCAAAGCACAGACTTTAAGGCCCAAGTAAGTATCATTCGTAGAGTTGGATTCCAAGGTAAGTGTCTATAGGACATTACCTATTTATAACTTTGGCTTATCCGTACCTGGTTCTGACCTACACAGCAAGCCTAGCCTAGACCGCCCAGACATTTAACTCGTTAACTGCAGCCAGCCATGCTGTATAACCCCTATAATAATATGGTAGTTTCAATCTTCTTTTCCATTATCCCTAATATAAGAATATAATAGCAGTTGGTGTACCAGAGTCGCACCAGCAAGTCTTGACGGTCGTAGGATGTGCTGTAAAAGCAGAGTCCACATGAACAGCGTTCTTGGCGGTTGAACCAAATAAGATGAGTTCCTGCTGATAAAATAGTATACACAGAAGAGGGATGCAGTTCGGGAGGCTGCTTTTGCCCGAAGACTGTGAAAGGCATTTCTGATCTACCTTACCGCACAACCAGCTCAAGCAGGTTGATGACGGAGCGGCACTGTAGATGCAGTGGCGCTTGATGAAGTCCGGATGGCAGTTGACAAGGCCAGGTACGTCAAGCTGCCCAACCCTGCATCAGACCAGGGATAATTCACCTGCTGCCCTAAAACCCTGAACCGTGAGCCCTAAACGCCCAGACTGACCAAGAGTTCTGCCATCTCTTCGGGTTACTTTTCTCAAGTCATTCCTGAGCTATATGTAGCAATGACCGCTCGAATCAGAGCTCATCAGCTGCCTTCTTCTTGCAGTTGCTGCAGGCTTCTGCGAAAAGTCTCTACAGGCCCAAGTACGAAGTAAATACGTACGTGCTCGGCCAAACCCTGCACTACATTCACTACTTGTTGCTGAAGTCCCAAGTATCAAATTAGCGGGCATATGCACCCGAATCCTATATAAATGTGTAGAGCCAGTTTCCATTTCATGTTCCAGGTTCTTTTCCCCTTGATTCTCCATTATTGGGATGTATTTAACCCCATGGAATCCCTACCTCATACCCACACTGTTTCCAGAACAAAAACTCGATGAAGAGTCCATGGTCGGAAGGGCCCGCCTTCAGGCGAAAGTTGTTGCCAACAAGTGGATTCCCGCGCTTTAGGGTTTAGGGTTCTTAGGATAGGGTCCTCCTACCATGCCCCCCAACCCCATACTTCCCGCCAAAGGTTCTGCAGTAACTGACCACAATGCCCCAAATAAACTTGGGTAGCACTGTAACCCGTGACAAATCCACCTTGGAGACTTCAGGCAAACAGCCATGAATTTGCTATCTCTAACCGCCAAACTACTCAGAACATGCAGAGCAACAGTTCAAGTTCAAATACAAGAAGGGCGGTTCTGTGGACTACATGCCAGCTACCCAGCTACCCCTTCAGCTAGCATGCATTGCCAAACCCGGGTTTAGATAAAGCTCTCCGACGAGTCGGATCCTTCGCCCCACAGCTTTCCTGAACCTTGACTCACGCTCAAATGATGTGCAAATCGACGTGTTGTTTGCTTGCACTTTGCCGCGTCACCCGTAGGATCATGTTGGCCGCGTTTAGCAAGTTCCTTGCTCGTGCTTTGCCGCCCCTCTTGTAACATTATACTAGGCGAGCATGCAAAAGAAGTGGTATCTCCAAATGGAGATACCCTGTGCAGCGCTGGGTGCACTTTGAGCTTAAAACCCGAGTGTGCTGAGCTTAAAACCCCAGTGTTCTAAGACTGTACTGAGCCGCTCCGTTTAAATCATGATCTTTCTGAATGTTCTATTGTGCAAGCCAGCCATTGGTGCACGGGGTATCTCGGCCTCTCAAAGACAACGGGGTCGCCGTCGCGATCTAAACCAGTGACACCAAAAGGTTTCCAGTAGAGGTCGAACTTCTCATGCTTCACCTCCGCAAAGGGTCCAAAATATCTACATCGTCCAAGGTCTGGTTTCTGTAGCAGGAACTTCTCTTACTGTTTGGGTAGGTGTTCCCTATATCAATATTGTTGCTAGGGACCCTCTTGGCACAGGGATGTATGCTCTGAAAAAAAGGCACTTCGCACCCCAACTGAATTTGAACCCTTGCACATCCAGAATACCTGGAAGCCAAGAAACTCCAAAGGTTACGTGCCTGACAGCTTAGCTGCAGGCCGAAGAATGTGAATGACAAATATCTGCTACCCCTTCTGGGTAGGACACGCCGAAGGGGCTCTTTGATAAAACCATTATCAAACTGAATGGAGAGAAGAGGCCCCACGGTAAAACGAAGGCCCTGCTTCATTTCTGCTGGGGATTTTGTATTGGAGTCTGATTGGAGATGTGATGCTCTTCGGGGTTTCGAGGATGGTGCTGCTTACCTTTGGTTAGCTGGGAATGAAGGATTGGATAAGAACATGGAAGCTACTATAATGGGCTTTCTAGGGACTACTACAGCGTCAATTTTGACGTCAAGGGCCGGTGCAAAGGCAAGGGACTCTGTGACGAATGCTAGATGTAGACCGCTCAACATCGCTCAACCTTCTCAAAAAA
>CAJNIZ010045630.1:0-22742 GCA_905231905.1 Symbiodinium pilosum | reverse complement strand
ATTGGGTACGTGGACCCTCTGGGGTACGAATGCAGTCACTACTTCTGATGCAAACGTAACTTGGGCTGTTCTCGAAATTATGGGCCCCTTTGGGTTATGGACTATACTATGGCACCTAATCTTTAGAGATACCAAAAAGGGACCCAATTTTTGGAAACGACCCACTTACTGGAAAATGTGGGAATAATCTACATAAAGGGAGTAGACTCCCTTATTCCCTACTAAGAACCAGCAAGATGAGGCAATCTTGAAGGTTGAAGCAATCTGCACTCAAAGGTTGCTTGCTTCAAAGACTTGCGGAAATTGAGTAGCTAATCTTACTGGATCTTGGTAGGGAATAAGGGAATATACTCCCTGCAGAATCCCTATATAGTTTGTTCCTACATTCCCCACTAAGAACCGGCAAGTCATCTGCAGAACGCACTGTGAAAAGTCAGGGCGCTGTTCATTGCTTGAGCTCAATGATGATGTAGGGTTTAGTGCTTAGGGTTTAGGGGTTTAGGGCTTAGGGATTTAGGGGTTTAGGGCTTAGGGTTTAGGGGTTTAGGGCTTAGGGATTTAGGTTTGGGGATTTGGGGTTTAGGGATTTAGGGTATAGGGGTTTAGGGCTTAGGGTTTGGGGTTTAGGGCTTAGGGTTCTTGATCACATGAAGTTCTCGATTTCGGGGGATCCGTCGAGAAGCCTTGCCACCCAGAGGGTCCATGTAGGCATATGGCATATGGTATATACTTAACGCCCAAATGGGGTTCCTATATACCTACCTCAAGTCCCGAGCATATTCCATGTAGCTACATGGACCCTTTGGGCAAGGATCTCATGGAGGACCCTAAACGCTAGGGTTTAGGGTTTAGGGTTTATGGCCTAAACCTTTGAGAAAGCTCTGAGATGAATTCAACCATTTTGGCTCTCAGGGGGCTGTGTGCATACTAGGATTGATAACCGACAACCACGGGAATCATGGGAGATCAGGGTCTAGGGTTTAGGGTTTAGGGAGAAATTTCGTACCAAGAATAACACCACATTAGGGTCAAATTTAGGGTTTAGTTTGCTTCAAGTCGTCTCAGCATTTGTTTATGAGTAGGCCAGCTCCAAACCCATGATCTAAATTCCTTAAAGGGTGGTTACATCGGGTTGTATAAGGAACTACTACAGCTGTCATTTATGGAGATACCAGGAGTGTAGACTATAGCTCATGTAGAAGTTCCGAAAAGAGGGGACCCCCAAAATAGACCCCAACATAATGTAATCCTTGTTCTAAGGACTTCCAAAGAGAGGCCCCTCATTTTGCTGCAACCTCCCCCATGTGCCTACTGCGGCCAAGCAGGGTAGAGGGATTATATTCCCTGCTTCAGCGAGCGTACGAGATCCAGTGATTGCACCAGGGGAATCGGAATCATGTGTCTTATAAAGGGACCCTAATGGGAACCCCAAACGGGGAACCCCAAGAATATAGTAGGAATATAACAGGAAGAAACCTACCAGGGTCCTCATATTCTATTAAATTCCTACTATATTCTTGGGGTTCCCTGTTTGGGGTTCCCATTAGGGTCTCTTTAACTTAGTCTACTGAACATGTCAACTCTCAGCTCACTTGCAGAATTTGTAATTTGGCTTGGGGTTTAGGGGTTTAGGGTTTAGGGGTTTAGGGTTTAGGGGTTTAGGGTTTTGTGGGTTTAGGGTTTAGGGGTTTAAGGTTTAGGGGTTTAGGGTTTAGGGGTTCAGAGTTTAGGTGTTTAGGGTTGAGGGGTTAGGGTTTTGGGCTACGGGTCAGCAATGTTTAGGCGTCGGGTCGGGGATGCACTTAATAGGGGTAAGTAGGATGAAGAACAGGCTGCGAGCATATCCTGGACCACAGCTAGGAGGCCCACCATCTCGTTTTGCGAAGCATTCAGCACCTGAAGCATGCGCTGCAGGCTGCAGCAGACTGCTTGTGATAGCAACTCAAAGGTTATGAGTCTCTTTTTTTTGTTTTGGGCGGGGGGGGGGTTATGTTTCTCCTACAAGTATGGATGGTTTGCTTAAGACTCTTCTATGAAGCTGTGGTAGCAGGCCGGATTAAGAAACATGGTTCAGGGCTTATGTTGAGTTAGCCTTTTTCATATGCAGGAATCATGGATTTCGGTGCGCTACTGTATGCTACAGCAGAAGCACCTACCTAATCCGTTAGGCCCCTGAAAGGAGCATAATGTAGCGGCCTAAGCATTTGCAAGGATGGTTGTCATGATGGAGTTCTACACAATTAGCTACAAAACTGGTGGTAATTATTCAGGACCCTGAAATATTATCAGAATACCCTCTGGAATAAGCAGCGGGGAACATCCTTCCAAGCGCTTCTCCTACAACATTTCTAAACCATCATCTTGTGTGACCCTTAGGTAACCCACTTATAAGCGGATGACCGGAAGGTAGTATTCGCGCGAACTCCAGGACTCACGAGCAAACCCACCTCTCCAAACATGCCCTAAACCCTAAACCCTAAACCCTAAACCGGCATTGATTCTGAGCTACAGGATTCTCAAACCCTTCTGCCCAACCTCAGATACCCAAAGGGTCCATGTAGCTACATGGGCTATACTTGGGCCTTAAAGTAGGTATATGGGAACCCCTTTGGGCCCTAAGTATATACCATATACCTACATGGACCCTTTGGGATAGAGATCCTTTGCAATGGGGAATGTGGGCTACATCTATGTGTTTTAGCGAGTTATGAGAATCATCTGGCTTCCCATGTTCTGAGGAACATCTTACGCTCCCGCATAGAAACTTCTTCCATGCCCTTTTAAAGCCACAACAAAGGCGTACAGCATCAACGACAGCTAGATCTGCATGAATACGGGGGATATACGGGTGATACGAGGATAGTGGAAGAGAAAGTGTAAACTACTATTTAGGGTCTAGGGTTTATAGAGGTTATATAGGTAGGGGTAGTACGTGGAGAATGGAAAAACAAATGAAAACCACCATATCATGCATTAGGGTATCTATGTGATGTTAAAAGTTCACGCTGAGTATGTCATTGCATGCAAGCGAAATGCTCTGTCCCCTAGATCCAGGCTATCGGAGGGGCAGAAGGACAGCCTATCAGCATCAGGTAGCCGGGCCATTCTTCTGCCGAATTTGTTTTCCGCCACCAGATCTACCGTGAGATTTATAACCTCGTCGTACATGAACTACAAATAGTTGCTTCCGTGTTCTTTGCCATTCTCTCTATAGAACCCCAATAGATACCCCCTCATCATACTATAGTAGCTTCCGTTTTCTTTCCCATTATCCCAATAAACCCTACAGCACATGACCAGGAACCTGTTTGGACGTCGCGCTCAGCAATTTGTCGTAGCGGTGCTTTGTCATGCACGCGGAAGATTCGCAAGTCCTGGCATTCGAGAATGAGAGCCAACTTTCTGTCTACAAACCCTTTTTCTAGAGAACCAATCCCGCAGTGGGGTCCAACAAAGCCCAGCATGAGTCGAAGTCTGTTTGAAGCGTACTTGCCAGATGTCTTGCATAAAAAAAGACCCAAAGTACTGTAAACCCGTTTTCCATTGTCTTTTGAATTTGACTTCACTTCTCCCCTTACTCGCCAGATTATCCCTACATATAAATATATCCCGATAAAAAACACGACGCAACGTACTGCACTTCCTTGCTTGCATGAGCTTACTGGTGTTAAAGGGAGGGGAGGGAGAGTGGATCCGACTCATAATCGCTCTATGATCCCCATATATACCCCCATCATCGCCCCTGTTTTCACTCCCCCAGCCAAAGCCCTAAACCCTAAACCCTATGAACTCTATCATACTGTAAGGCAAGGGCGTGTCAGGTAGTGAAAGACTTCTATCCTTCGGGTGGTTGTCAAGCTTGTGTACCTCTTGTGACACCACACGATAACATGGTTTAGGGTTTAGGGTTTAAGGTCTGCAAATATTTAGCCTCATCAAACAGAGCAGCCCGCACATGTGGCCGTGAAGCCCACAGAGGAAACCGCGACGTGTTTAGGAGCTTCTTCACATAGACTCTTCTTCAAGGCTTGGCACCCTAAACCCTAAACCGTATAAGACCTACATCTGAAACCCTACGCCCCCCGAATGCCCTGATGTTGCTCTCCCCATATTATATCGCACGACTTTTTTTACAACTCCCACCATAAACCCGCAGCCCTAAACTCTTGGTGTCCCTTCTTTACCCTGTATATCCCTTCAGCCCAAACCCTCAACTTACCCTCAACCCCAAGCCCCCTAAAATGATATGCGGGCGTTGCCTCGCCGGCAGGATGACATTGCCACTGCTGGTGTCAAAGACCACCAGAAACTCCTACGAGGACTAAAAGTGAAGCAAAGCCCTCAGAGTCCAAGTATCTCAAAGTAAGGTTTTTGGGCCGAAATGGATTCCTAGACCCTAAACCCTATAAAACCTATAAACTCTATAAACCCGAAGCCCTAAACTTAACCCTACCTCAAGTAGTTCTACGTACGACGTAGGAACTTGGACTTGGACCCTTAGGGGAGTCAAGGTTTCAGGCTTTCCTCGACCCCTTATGCCCTACCCAAAGGCTCCTATGTAGTTCCTTTTTGGGGTTTAGGGTTTAGGGGTTACAATATACTACCCAAGAAGGAACTACATATGAGGTTCTGGGTAGGCCTTCCTTAGGGTATTCAAAGTCGTATAGAAAAGACATCTCGTGAAGTTAGCTACCTCCAAAAAGAGGGTAGAAGATGCGGATCTACGTAGGTCTCATGCTTATAATTCGGATTTACGGTCCAGATTGTACTTGAACCTCCCAAATACCCATACTAATGGCCGTTCAGATCTATCATATTGTGGTGAAGGGCCATTATTAACCCTAACCCTTAACCCTAAACCCCAAACCCTACACCCTAAATCCAAACCTAAATTCTAAACCCTTAACCCTAAAACCCTGAATCCTAGACCCTAAACCCTAAAGTTCGGGAGGTCCGGATTTGGGGCTTGAGCCCCTCCAACCTCACAAGGCAAGGCAGAGGCTCTGTCGAACGCGTACTTACAAGGTACCCAACAGGGTCCATGTAGCCATATAGTCAGTACCTGAACCCCGAAAGTATGAAAAAGGGCCTTTTGGGTTAGGGGTTTCTTTGGGGGTCCAGGTACATAGGGCCCAAAGACGTTATCATAAGATCGCGTGGGGGCCTACATATAGCTACGCGGACCCTTTCTGGTAGTGACACTCCAG
The DNA here is from genome assembly GCA_905231905.1 of Symbiodinium pilosum. NCBI lineage: Eukaryota > Dinophyceae > Suessiales > Symbiodiniaceae > Symbiodinium > Symbiodinium pilosum. The sequence goes on along the minus strand of CAJNIZ010045630.1, from coordinate 17,535 downwards.
TGAGGCAACAGAGGTACGACGAGATTCGTAGTGCACTTTGAGCTTCGCAGCACAGTTTTAACCAGGCCAAATCTTTTCTGAGCGGAATTGGCTGCTGCAGCTGGGTGGGAATCCAAAAGCCGGACTTAATACAATCGCACCAAGGAACTTAAATCACGTTACCGTACTGGGTATATATATATATATGTACAATAAAGAATAGGGTTTTCCCAATACCCTTTGTAAGCCTTAGCAGAAGCGTGCAAGTTTATGAGCCCAGCAGCCAGCATTGCAAGACCGGTAGAACAGTCTGATAGCTCTGCTGTCTGCAAAGATCGCTCAGCCACGTGCTGCACTTCACAGAACCACCGTCGCCGCAGCACCACCACCATCTGGGTTGCTGTTAAGGAACTTAGTTTAAGTTACTATATTGGGGAAAGCCTATTATTTACGCCATATACCCATTATGGTAACTTAATTTAAGTTCCTTAACAGCAACCCAGCCATCACCACCACCAGAAGCTTTAACGGCCCGTGTCAAAAGGGAAACCTTTCACCAGTCTTACTTGCGGAGCTTCATAGGCAGCTGTAGGAATGCAGTAAAGTACAAGGCAAAGGTGTAAATGTGGCGGGTCGGCTGCTGGAAACGTGTCTTGAGCAGCCCATGCGACACGTGGAGACACGCCTTGATTCCAGCCCCTATGTCATGGTAATAGGAATAAGAATAACAGAAACAATAATAATATAGTAAAAGTACTAATAATAGTGATAAGAATAACCATAGTACCCTAAATGAGTATCTGTCCAAATCATGTTGAAAGGGATCCGGTGTGTGGCCTGCGGAGGAACTCCCACGTAAATCTTGCCGTAAATTGAGGTTGGCGGAGGGCTCCTGCGCTTGACCGGATGGACAAAGCAAATGAAGATTCAAGGTTCTCAGGATGGCTTTACCCGAAGGGTCCAAAATAATTACATCGTTATGATAGCCTCCTCCACACCTTAATAATTACAACGCATAGGATAAGAACACAAGAAGTACGGCTGTTGTATCATGGACTGGCAGGATCTAGCTTGGAATATCTTGGAAAGTGCTGTGAGTTAGTGGATGAAGTTGCGCTTGCTTTGGGAAGATTGCGGTTCAAGCTTCTACGCTCTTACAGTAGCGCCCACGATGTCGTCAGGCGGATGAGGGGTTGAAACTGCCCAATCTTTCTAGGACTATCACTTTTCTCTTTCTGACAGTTGGGGTTTGCTAACGCAGGTCCCTGGTACTGCCTAGGAGACCGCTGCTCGAACCATCGCTGTCATCATCGCATTTGTTATAAATATAAACCAGGTCACATCAAAGAAAGCACATCCAGATATACAGTTTCAGAATTTGTTTTCCCTCACACTAACCCCCAACCGTTATGTAACCCATGTCGGTACACACTGAGACCTTTCCCGGCACGGTAAGCACGAAGGCCCAGGGGATCTAGTTAAGGCCCATCAGGCAGCTCCAGTCAGCAAGAAGCAGTCTTCCTTGTCAAGTTCCTCATCAAAACTTATGAGCTACAGTGTAAACTCCTAGTAGCCCCCTACCCCCTACATAAGCTCTATTAATGCTCCCCTATACAACCCCCTTTAAGTTGTTTAAGCTATAGTTCATATACTAAATATGCAAGGCGAACTCTCATGTAGAGCTTCTTCAGATTACCCGGCGCCTCGTATTTTTCGGTCCATATAAACAGTTTGGTCTGGGAACATCTAAGGGTACCACGGACCCCGAGTATGTCTCTGTGCCTAGGCTGAGCAAAGACATCGCCGGGTGAGGTGTGAGCCTCCGAAGTCCAAAGGAGAGCGGGGGAGGGGGGGGGGGAACTCAAAACAAGGGTGCCCTGAAATGTGGACTCTCAGGATATATGGGCATACCATACCGGGAGATAGTTGGGTCTCTCTGGGGGATGATATAAGGGTCATGTTCATCAACTTCAAATGGGCTTAGGGAGCTGCATCCAACATCAAGAAGACAGAGCTTCAAGCATTTTAGAGTCCAGTCCCATGGGAAGAGGTGCTGCTGGTTTGCGGAGTTGCGTTCGGATTGTCTTGCGGCTTCATAGAGGCTCGTTTGGGGTCCTTCACCTCATGGTAAACTCTCTGCCTCTATTTGAAGATGCAATCTGCATTTTCTGTTGGAATCCGTCTTGGTGAAGAGGCAATCAAGGTTCAACTTCAGGCAGGGGACAAAGTTTGTCAACAATAGGGCAGTGTGTTGGTGGTTGAACTTGGCGAGGATGTGTTGCTGTAATTACAGTGGTGACTTAGTAGCGCTGCCATTGGTGTAACACAGTGGAAGAAACGAAGGATATAATCAACTCTTCATTGGGAACTGCTATATCTCGATGAACAGTCTACCGGATTGAAGTCTTATGTCGCAACCGGAGTCAGGACTATATATGAAGCAGCATACCATACTCTAGAACCTTCAGGAGTTCCCGCAGTATACCCTCAAACTCCCACCGCTGTCAGCACTAATCTGCACGGCGAGAAGGTTCCCTGCGCTTTCTTGCCCTCAGATGAAGCATTCCAACGTAGTGAAACTGTTCTATGATAATGTGTTTCTTTAACAATGCGGGGCCGCAGCTTTGTTCAAGCATGGAAGCTGAATGGTCATCTTAGCCCTAGCCCTCAACCCTAGCAAAGGCCCGCATCCGTAAACATTAATACTCAGACACTGAGCATAAGCTATGGATGGTGACCAAGTGGACAAGTATGTTTGATCCTGGATCACCAGGTATAGGATCCCTATCATCACCTCGCATCGAAATCGAAATGAGCCGCGATAAGTTCGCTGAGGCTGATCCAGCCTCAGCAGGGCGTCAGGACTTCCCCCATCCCTCCCCGTGTAGAATACGTACACCCCCTGCCCTGCCCCCGGCCTATGAGTGAGCATCGCTTTCTGTGTCCCAACAGCCGAGGCGGGTGCGCGATAGCGTTTACAATTACCACACGCGCGCAAAACAAAGTACTCCCAAACCCATTTTGTCTGTTGGTCCCCTCGAACCTGATCTCAAGTACTCAAGGCCTATAAGCCTTTAAACCGTAACTGAGCGACACGAAGCTCGAGCAGAGGTGTAACAGCCTGCTGAAAACACTCAGAACTCTAAACCTAAACGCCCGGCATCTACTAGGACCTTTGTAGCCAAACCAATAAAGCCTAAACTCCCAACTCCTACCACTCGAGCTGCCCTAAACCCTTAAGCCTGATTCCTAAACTCCAACCCCTACACGCCAAACTCTAAATGCTAGGTAGTAGTTTCTATTTTCTTTTCCATTATCCCAACATAACCCCTATACATCCCCGATATAACTCCTAACCTAAGCCTCAAGCCCAGATGCAGAACCCTACTTGCCTCCTTAGCGGCAAGCCGCGCCTGAGACCTGTCGAGTTGTTGAGGCGGGCAAGTTAGGGTTTAGGGATGTTTAGGGTTTAGGGTTCAGCATCTGAGTCAAGTACACACATTCCCCAGTAAAGCAACGAGGTCGAATTCTAGAGCACTACCCACCCGCACATAGAGTCCCCTAACATCAAGAAAATAAACGGTTCGCTGTTTTGTCGGCTTGGTCCTAATTTGTCTCGCGCGGTCGTCTCCACACAGCTTGGAAAACAACTAGCTCACATACTCTGTCATGGTTCTGTCATACGAGCATGTGAAGAGTTTTTTCCTAAGATAAAATAAAAGGTCGCATTATTTTCAGCTGCTACCACACTTATAAAGTGTTGTCTTACCTCTCGTCGCACTTGCTGGCCTTATCTGCCCATCATCATATACTAAACCTTAAAGTATACCCTTTGTATTTCCTTGCCTGGAGGGTTCCCACCCGACTCTGCAACCAACCCTTGGGGGTCGTGTCCCTAAGGGTCCCTATGTGCACGCATTCCTCTTATTCGGTCAACGCAACTTGTATAATCCCCAGGAACCAACCCCTGCACCCCTAGGGTTTCCGGGTTTCAGGGTGGATCCAGGCTGCCCCATACCCCGTAACTAGGAGAAGACCTTAAAGCATTTTCAGATTCCTAGTAAAATTCAAGGCATTCTCCTTCGTTGAGGCCACCAAATGATTTCTTGGAAATTTGAGTTTAAGGTGTTTTGAGGGCGAGGAGTGCGAGGAGTTAAGGGATGAAGGATTTTTGGGATTTGGAAGTTTGGGGCTGCGGGGCTTGAGGGTACATGGTAGTTTGCCCAACTGGGAGAAGCCCCCATTTAAACCCCTAACTACTGTAATCCTCGTTATGGGACCCCAGAGAGGTACCCCTAATTCTAGGAACCGCCCGCATTTTTGTTCCTAAAAATGTTAAGGCTAAGAGATGTGCGTCTGTATCGATTGAGGCAGGGTCTCAAAGTGGGGGGGTGGCTGGGGGGGGGGATGGGCATATGGACCCTAGTCATGCGCGGGGATGATAGATAGATCACTATCGGGAGGTGGAAATGTTATAGGCCCTTTTTGTTGTTACTTGTGTGTGTGTGTGTGTGCGTTTGCATTTTTGGGGTGGGGGTTGGGCTGAGGGGGGAAATGGGGTGGCGAATGGAAACATGGGAATCATACAAGAGGATGGAAAGGATATAAACATGATGAAAGATGATGAAAGATGGCTAAAGCCCATGAAGCAGGAAGAGTGGTTAAAAAAGGATGAAAATGATGACATAGGCATGAAAGATCATGACTACTAATAGAATGCAATAGAAAGTTTTCAACAATGATAGAATACGATGAGACATGATCAGAAACATCTCGAATAGCCTTAATGAGTAGTAGTAATAATACAGTAGCACTGCTCGAAAAGTACGGGTTACATACTACTAGAACTGTGAACAACATTACGAATAAGTTTCTGTGTGTAATGCCTTCTTTAATGACATTATTTCTCTTGTTCTTTGCGCCTTTTGTGCTTGCTTTATGTCTTGATTTCTGCTTTGCCGTTTCTCATAGCTTCTGTAGCCACTATGATTACTAAAATTGCTACTATCTGCTGATGTTGTTGTTTCTTTATCTCTTTCTGTCCGTCTCTCTTTATTGCTTTCCTTCTCCATTGCTGTCTGAGTTTCTTTCTAGGCCTCTTTCTTTCTACTATGTCTGATTCGGTATTTGTTTCTTTCCGTGCTTCTTTTTTCTTTCTTTCCATGTGTCGTTCTCTGTTTCTTGCCTCCCAAGCTCTTTTCTATCATTCTTCCCCGCCCTCCTTCTCCTCACCAGCTCTTCTGTCCTTCCTTCCAGGCCCTCATCTATGAAAAACCAATTCACCTAGTACAATGCTTGCATAATAGGAGCGGTGATAACGAGGATGATAGTCATGATAATGGTGTTAGCCATAGTGAATAGAAATATGTTGATACTAGTCAGTATTGTACTATCAGGAGTAAGAGTAAGAGTACCAGCACCAATAGATGAGGGGTAGTCTAAACTCCTAGAATCGCCCTTAAAAACCCCTATAGTAGCCCTTTTTAATCCCCTGTACAACCCCCCCCTTTACGGGGTTAAGACTATCGCTCAAACGAATTATGATGGAGGCGTTTTGCAGAAGATCCTGGACCACTCTGGTTCTGGTGACTGTGCACATCTGGCAGAGACCCGCATGGCTGGCAATCAAGCTAAAGTGCTGAATCAAGCACTCAAGTATAGTGAGACAGAGGTCGGAACTAAATCGGACCAAAATCTAGCTACGGGTCAAGTGCTCTACCAGAAGCATCTGGGAACTGCAGCTACGCTCATCAAGGGAGGGACTCAGGAAGCAAAGTTCCAGCGTCTTCTTTCCTTGGAACTGCACGCTACTCAGAAAAGGCTGGACAGGCCCGAAGGGGAAGAGGGCATGCCGGAAGACGGGGTGTGAATGCAAGAGGCGAGGAACCTTGTCATTTACGGCTCCGCGAACGGGAGGGCCGCATCAGGCCCGGGAGCAAGCTGGCGCAAGACAGCCCGGGCGTTCTCGCGCTGGAGCGCGATGGCAGGCACTGAAGGAGACGGTCAGTCTCAGCTGATGGCGAGTTGCCGCTGCGGGCAGCGAAGTGCGCCAGGTGACCGTGGAGTAGGCCCCCAGCCCCCACTACAGCCGCAACGAGAGGCAGAAACTGCAGCCCCTCCGCCTCACACTGGCGTTCAGTCTGCAGGTGGGCGCGCTTATGGGCCTATAGGCGTCGACAGCGTTTGCAGCAAGCGCACCGCCAGTACGCATCCCAGACGTGACTGCAAGGTGTCCGTGGAGGCCCCACTGTGCCACGTAGACGTCAGCGGGGCGGCGGTGTCCGGCACCACGGGGAGCAGGGTCGCCACCATCCTCGTCGGGCCGCAGAGGGAGGAGACCGGGCTTTTCGACCTCGACGGCGAGCCCCGCAGCCTGGGCACGTGCGGCGAGGATGGACCGGAGGTTGTGGCGCTTCACGCGGTCACCACCGCAGGGGCAGCAACGTGAGTGATTGCCGAACCTATCGGTAACACCGTCGCAGAGCGGGCAAGCCGCGTCAGCAGGCACAACGGGCAGATGGAGGCGAAGCTGGGTCATGATGCGGAATAGGCGAGGAGCAACATGGAGCCCGAGCACCTCGCTAGGGGGCGCGTGGAGCCAGGCGCCCGCACCCGGCAGCGCCAAGAGGCGGAGGTGTGCGCTCGTGCAGCCTCACGCCCCGGAACAGGCTCAAGCAGCTGGGACAGCACCGCACGGTCGAGTGCCTGGGACAGCTCGCGCTGCCGGGTAGAGGATGGCACAGGGACACGAAGGTGGTCGGGCGGCAAGACAGCCTGGTTGTGGGCAGTGATGGCAGCATGGTAGCTTGAGTGAGAGGCCAGATCGTAGGCGGAATCAAGGCCAAGGCAGGCAGCAGCAGTGCTGGCCAAGGAAGCGATGTAGGCAGCTGGGGCGTGCCGCTCAGCAAGGCGGAGGCCGAGGCCACCTACCGAGGTGGCAAGGGAAGCTTGGCTCCACGCCTCACGTAAGCGGGCCCGTGCAAACGGCTTCCAAACAGGCCCGCACCGCTGCATCGAAAGCACGGAGAGCATTGGCATGAACGCCAGGCGGCGTCACACGAAGGGAGTAAGCTACTCGGCAAGGAAGCGCAGTGCCGCAGGAGCAGGAGCGCGGTCTGCACGTCAGGGAGGGCCGCTAGCTCCTGCAGTAGGGGCTTGGCCTTTTCCACACGCTCCGACATTGTGTAGGCTTCACAGTAGGCAGGCGGGCCGATGGGGGCACCAAGGAAGGAGAAAGCCCCAGTGGGGTTGACTTTGACCCCTGGCGGGAAGGCTTGCATGTCCACACAGCTGTCAGCCCCACCACAAGTAACCACCTCGCACTTACTGGGGTTGAGCTCGAGGCCAACCTGGCGGGCAGCAGCAGTGCACAGGAAGCGCTAGCAAACACTCAACTTATCTTAGCTTGCCAGCTGGTAGAAGAAAATCCCGCACTTAAAGCATAAAGCTTCAACAAAACGAGGTCGCCAGGCTTTGTAAGTTTAGAAACCCTAAACACTAATGTTTAGGTAGCATTAATAAAAGAGGCGACAATAACGTTTTGTTGCCGGCCCGGGGAAATCCCGGACAATCAAATTTGCTTTCTAACAAGTTCGGAGCCCGAAAATAGATAAGCAAGTCCAAATTGCAAGAATAAAGGGGTGGTAGTAATATTATTGTCCGGTCGAAAACGTCCCGATTTCAATAGATTCCCTTCTACTTGTCCTACTAGTACTACGAGATGCACTACCTGGTCCTATACCCACATCCCAGCCATTTACTATAGCGAACCCCCCCCCCCTCAGTAAGCCCAAATCGCAAAACAAGTTCTAGGGGGAGGGGATTCTTTATTGTCGACTAAACATTATTATTGTCACCTAAACATTAAACCCATTGGTGCGCAGGGCCGTTGCTAAGGCAGGGAACAATGAACCTTGGCCTTCGGGCAAAGCTCTATTGCCTCCTTCCACCACATCAAATTCCCACCCATAAACCCTCGAGGCTCAGCTACCCCAAAACTACTATAATGGGTTTAGGGTTTAGGGTTTAGGGTGATATGGGGTATAATGTTGGGGATTATATTGGGATAATGGAAAATAAGATAGAAACTACTATAGGATTTGGGGTCTACACCCAACGACGAAGAACTCTTAAACTTCAAGCCCAACCAAAAAAACCTTACCCCAAACCCTGCAGCCGTCAAGCCTAAACTGCGTTAAGCCTTAATTGCTAAACCCAAACCCTAAAACCTAAACCCCAATCCTAAGCTGTCCTAAGCCCAACAATTCTAAGCCTGACTCACCTAAACCCTAAACCCTAATCCTAGCCTAGGCCCTAAATCCTGGACCCTAAACCCTAAATGCTAAACCCTAAACCCCTAAATCCTCAAGCCTAAAACCCTAACCCCTCTGCATTAGCCTGGCGGAGTGGCTACGTTGCCTTAAGGCGCTGGCTGCCTCGAAGAAGGGTTTAGGGCTTGGGGCTTAGGGCTTGGGGCTTAGGGTTTGAGGTTTAGGGTTTGAGGTTTTGGGTTTATAGGGTTTAGGGTTTGAGGTTTAGGGCTTATAGGGTTTGGGGTTTTAGGTTTAGGGGTGTAGGGTCTAGGGTTTAGGGTTATGGGCTTCGGGTTTAATAGGGCTTGGGGTTTAGCGTGTAGGGTTTTTCGGGGGTTCCTGGAAAGAAAGAGTCTTTACCTTCGCTGGATGGTGGAAGTCTTGCACCACTTCGGAACCCCATAGCCCTCCCCATAGCCCTGTGATTTTTAGGGTTTAGGGCATATATGTGTGCAAGATTTCCTCCATCCACCACAGGTCCCTCTTAAGCGGATATAGCCAGATTTAATGTTCAGGGTGTATGGTTAAGGACTTGTGGCTTTGGGTTTTCGAAAATGAGGAGCCTAGGCATGTGGGGGTACTACAATTCCAATGGGGTTCGGTCTGTGATGATCAAGGATCAACCCTAAACCCTAAACCCTAGGGGCAACCTTGCAAAACTCCCAATTTGGTTCTTGGATGGAGGTAGTGCAGATGCCTGAAGAATTACCAACATCAGTTCGAGGTCAATTTGAGGTACCCTGCACTGCAATTATACAGGGAATGTAGAACCCTGATATTGGTAATTGTTTGGTAGCAATATCTAGGCAACCTGCCTTTGGGAGCCGTGGGAACGGATTCGGCACTGGATGGGTCGCCTGCCCCCTGTCTCTTAAAAAGTTTTGCTATGTATTTCGTGCTTCCAGGTCGTAGGGATAAGAAAGACTCAGCCTTTAGCTTTGAGGGGTAGGTCTTGCGCGTGACGCCTTTGCAAGCTCAGGGGAGTACGTATATTAGGGTGGTTGTCAAAATTATGGTCCCTTTTTGGGTCCCTATTATAATACGGCACCTAATATTTAGGGTACCCAAAAAGAGACCATAATTTTGACAACCACCCATATAGAAACCATGTATAAGACGGCTGTAAGCTTATCAAGTCAAACCGATTTTCTTCATACTCTATCCTGATCTTTCGGCAGGAACAACCCCTCAACATCCACGGGAAATAATCTGCACAACTAGAAAACTTGACCTCATTGGAGCTTGTTCCAGTTTTTGAGGTAGAGGGAGTAGGGTCCTCCAGAATGCCGTGACTGCGATACACCAAAACCATCAGTTACCCTTGGAGTGGTTCGCCTGGAAGTCCGATCAACAAAAATGCGTCCAGACCTGCCCTCCACTGCAACCTAATCCCTAAGCCGTCGCGCTACTGACAGGAAAAATGCTTTGGGGGACGATCGGCTTACGTACTAGACGTCGCGGAGCTACCGTACGCAGATACGATGGGCATAATAATAAATAGGTAACTAACGCATTGTAAACCCCTCCATCTAACATCAAACACCCCGCTCCCCTTGTATTAAACACTCCGCATTGTGGTATACTAGAATATACTGGGAGTATTTCATATTACAGGCGAGTGGGTGGGGGGTTGGTTTAATATAAGGAGGAGGGGTTTTTTTGATGAATGACCATGGTACTTCTAAGTACAGGAAGCCCACCACTATGCAGAGAGTCACAGCAGAGTGTTCCGCAGGTGGCAAGTGTTGAGTTGTGTACAGACACCCAACGAAAACTCATCCACACACACTCAGGGGTGACAATGCTACCCCCCCGAAGGTATCATCTCCCCCAGATTTACAAACGCACTGGGCCTTGCTATGCCTTTTAGATTCCTTCTTAACTGGGGTTACCTTTGGGGTGGAAGCTAATAAAATTCCCTCGCAAACTCTTCCAAACTCTTGGTGGCCATAGATCCTGACCTTGAATCCTCATCTTGGAGGTTCACGTACCCAGAACCCCTGTTTGCCCAAAGGGTCCATGTAGGTATATGGTATATACTTAGGGCTCAAAGGGGTTCCCATATACCAGTATATACCATACATATAGCTACATGGACCCTTTGGGTTGGCAGTTCCCAGCATAAGGACTGTAGTAGATCGGGAGTCAGGGTGTAATTTCTGGCCTCCGATTCGTGGAAACTCATCCTAGCGCATCCCGAGGTGTAACTCCCTGGCTAGTGTTCTTAGGGGCTACACCTGCCTTGAACCTCCAAGAAGTGACCGGGATTCAAATGGTGAGACAATGACGGAGGCTCACCCAATCTGCATACTCATGCTTAGCTGGGAATGGGGATGCGGACCCCTATGCTCACCTCAGCTACCAACATGTGGACTCAAAACGTTATAATCCCCATGAGAGCCCTGCATAACTTTAACAATCCCCAAAGCCCATTCCTCCACTCCTCACTAAGCAAGATCAGGTTTGGGCGATGCGTCGTCTGGTCACTAGCCAGCCGTCGCTTTCAGAACCAAAAATAATTGGGATTCCCTGGCAACATTTCCCTCTTTGACTTGGAGGAGTTTAGGATTTACATGGTGGGGCGGACTTTGAACGTGAAATAATAAGGGTGAAAATAAGGATGGCTTCTGGGCCCCGGCCATGCAAGTAGGGCTATGCAAGTTGTGCCTCTTCTGTGGGGTGAGGGGAGACCTCGTATCAAGAGTCCTACAATTTGAGCGATATGCAAGTTGTTAGATATGTCACATCTCCTGAGAAGGCCATGCGGCGGGAAATCCCCCTCCGTAACTTAAAAACTTGGGCGAATTCAATAAAAGCCAGAGTCCTCTTCGAGACAAATTCGCCAAACACCGTTCTTCGCATGTGTGCCTGGAAGCCTGCTTTGGCATTCTCAATCGTTACTATGATCAAGCGGACAACTGCAACAAGAGTGTACAGTACCTTGTTGATGGAAGTTCAAAAGCACTCTAGTAATGTTGAAGTTTCCTTACCATTCCCGTATCATGGAACAACGAAGAAGAACCCTTCGGACAACAGCCTTGTTGAAAGGGGTTTACGTGGGTTTCCATGTTGGCTTGGGGAGAATATATTAGCAAATCTAAACCATGAACTTTATCCTTATGTAAACCCTAAACCCCCAAATACATTCTCTAAAGGGAGGAGGAGCCGTCATCTCAAGCCATGCCAACTTACATCCGAAGAATTCCGCAACATCCTGAAAAGACCCCAATAACATCTACATGCAACTATAAAAATGTCTAGGGCTTAGGTTCAAAGATTTGAGAAACAAGAAGTTCGAGAGGACCGAATGCAAATGTCGCAAGCCCTCCACTCTGGCAGTGGCACAGCTCGCGGCGAGTGGCTTGGACCCTCTGGTCACAATTTTTTTGTGCCAAGTGAACAGGCTTTGAGAGACACACCCGGGCTCCGGTGAAGTACCTAAACTTGAAACGTAAAAGGCTGCTGGCTACAAATACATTTAACAAACAACAAGAGGACAATAATTCTAAATACTTTGGGGGTCGGCGAAATGTGTTTGATTGAAAAAATCTGGCTCGTTTTTGTTTTGCAAAGGTGTGGGTGGCTCCCTCCTTTTTGGTCTTGGAATGCTTCAAATGCTGTAGCTTACCGCTCTTGTTAATCCTGGAAGGCTTCAAGTGCTGCAATGAAAGCTTCTGCTGATCTCGGAAAACGTTACATACTGCATTTGTTCAGCGTATCCTGGTCTTGCAACGTTCCTCTCCCACAACTATTTTTCTGGGAAAGGAGAAAGCTTTTGGAATGGTGGGTACTGAAATGTTTTAGTTGCTACTTGCTGATTGATGTCATCATTCGAAATGTTTGTGGCCACTTGCACTACTTACGAACTCCAACCCTAAACCCTAAGCCAGCATGATACTTACTAACTCCACTCCGAAACCCTGAATCTTAAGCTCCAGAAGTGTTGTTCTCTCGCTATTGTTACCATAGCCGCGAACTCTATGATTGTTGTCTTGCTGTACTATTGCTTTGAGGTTTTTGGTGTCATTCTGATTACTTCCAACAACAATTTCATTGTTGTTGTTAGAACTGTTGACTGTATAAGAATCTACCTAAATCCTGCGGTTTGTGGTGGGGACTATGCAGTGCCAACATATTGGTTTCGTGCAGCAACGGACGCACAGCTTCAAAGAAGCCAGAACTTGAAACAAACTACAATTGTTAAGCCACAACTTTAAAAAAGTGCGGGGTTTGAGGGGGGCAGCCCGGATTTGCAAACAAATTATGACAGGCAGGTCTGCGTCGTTTCTGGCAACCCGGAATGCCCACATGCTGCTATTTGAGGCAAGCATGCGCAGCTTTAATTAAGCGAGGGGGCTGGTGGGCAGTGCAGCTACCTTCCACTTGCACATGTAGGATGGGCAAGCACAAAAGGCTTCAAAGAAGTGGGGGGCGGGCTGGGGGGAATGGCAGGGCCTCCCATGTGCAGACATAAGATGATTCACAATCCGTGCTGTGGCAGACAGTGTGCCCACATGCTGCTATGTGAGGTGAGCATGCGCGGCTTTAAAGAAGCGAGGGGTTTGGGGGGGGTGCAGGCTCCTGCATTTGCAAATGTACGATGACGGAATGATCTAATGATCTACATGCTGCCCTGTGAATCAGACAAGCACGAAGGAAGCAGGGAAGTTGGCGGGGCGCAGCCCCTCCACCTGCAAACCAATAATGAATGGAAGATCCATCCTTTCTGGCAGACAGAGTGCGCACATGCCGGTCTGCCAGGCAAGCATGTACGGCTTTCAAGACGCGGAGGGGGGGGGAGGCAGCCCACCATTTGCGAACCGTCCGTGCTGGAACACAGGCACGCAGAGTGCCCACAAGCTGCTAGATGAGGCAAGCCTTTCCTCAATTTCGCGAAGGGGTTTCTGCAGCTCCCTCCCGCCTGCAAATGTATGATGATGAGAGGCAGGAACGTGCGCTTGTTAAAGAAGCGGGGGGTTGGCGCAGCCCCCAATGCTGCCATTTGAGGCACGCGTGCGCAGCTTTGAAAAAGCCAAAGGGCCGGGGGCGGGAGGTGCAGGCCCTTCCACTTGCAAATGTATGATGTTTTGCACACGCTGCCTACATGCTGCTCTGTGAGGCAAGCGCGCACAGCTTTAAAGAAACCGGATCTCGACTTGCAAACGTATGATGATCTGATGATGGGGGCCACCGTGCCACGGGACCAAAGGCCAGGGGACCACAGGACTACGAGACCAGAGGACCAGGAGAACACACGGACCAGAGGACCAGAAGAACGCAGGACTAGAGGACGAGAAGACCAGGACCATCAGACCAAAGGACCAGAAGACCACAGGACGACCGCACCAGAGCACCAGGAAACCGTGGGGGGGACCACTGGATCTATGCCGTTGAAAGGAACCAGAGCCACACCAGGACAGAGCAGGACAGAGCCACGCCTTTGCAAAAAAAACTAAGACTCCTGGACCCTCTGGCGTTCCTTGGCCATAAATCCCCAAATCTAAACTCTTTATCCTTAACCCATCAAGCCTTAAGTCAATTTGTTTGACTCCGGGGTCCCCCGAAAGTGGCTGGGAAACGCACCCTAAACCCCAAACAATACCTAGCGCCTAAACCTAAACCCTAAACCCCAAACCCGCAATCCCAAACCCTAAACCCGAAACCCCCTTGACGTAGGCCGGCCCTGATTTGATCTCTCAGTCCCGTGGACATGTCTCAAACTGTCGGATCTCCGTCCATGCGAATTGAGGGCATTAGGTTTAGGGCTTGGGCCAAGAGGATCCTATCTTGAGACCTGTCCACTTCTCTGCAAATGGTACTGTAGCTGCTGGGGCAGGGGTCTCGTGACGTGGTCCCTGTCTTGATAAAGCTTCCCCTAGCTTTACGTGATTTCTTCCAGAGGCCCAAAAGCATGAAGAGCATTTCAACAATGGGAAGAGTCCTGTCTACTGTTGAACGGGACAGCGGTGCCCTGATAAAGAATCAGGAAGGTTCTGAGGTCTTTGGGGCGGGGGGGGGGTCTATGATAAGGAATCAAACTACGCTGTCTAAATTGTCTCGCAAGTTTTGTAGAGGAATTTGCTTACAAACCAACATTGCCGAAAGTCAAATTAGACTTACGACTCAACCCCTGATTTTTAGGTTTCATTTTCTTAGGCTTTTGTTGAGGAATCTATACGAAAGAATACAAACAGATAATTGGAATCAAGGATCTCCTTGATTTGCTAGGCTTATTGGTTCTCATAAGGTTTCGAAGTATACTAGAACTTGTCATATACTCACCCGTTAAATAATGGGTCATGGATGTTCAGTTCGCAGCTGATTGAATATCGCTTTATTAACTACACCATCGTTTTAAACACCTATTGGAGGGGCTCCTACCTAGTTCTTTTGACCATCAATGTCCCTTCTGGTGTGAAATAATTGTTCGGGCCCGGACTTGTTGCATTTTAGGCTGGGGGACGCGCTTCAAAAGGAGGTGGACGCTGTTATAAGGAATAGAAAGTTGGTAGTCCTGCAGGCTTCCACAGTATGCCTCGGTCATGTGTCAAAATTGTAGGTATGCCTCTAGGAGGCCCATTACCTTTGAGTGAGAATTGAACAAGGCCTACAGCTAACTGGCGACCCTTCACCTGGAACAGTTCTTGCATTTTGGTGCGGGGTGTGCAAGGTTAAAATTTGGGTGCAACCATTAAAAGTTATGATCCCATTACAGCCATCTAGAAGACTTACGTACACGGTTTGGGGTAAGTTGTGTAGGGTGTACATGTAAAAAGAAAGCATCTCGGGTTCTACTAGCCGAGGTTTGGAACCCTGAAAGAACTAGCATAGGGCTTCATGGTTAGGGTATACGTGGAGTATGTATACCTTTGGGTAAGTATACCTTCAGGTGGGTAAGCATCAAAGAGTGTGCAAAGCAACTTCAATTTCATAAGGAGCTCAGGATTGGGAAAACAAGCACATTGTGAAAGAGACTCCAAAAATTCACAGGATTGCTAGGTTGAGGGTTTAAGGTGAAGGGTTTAGGGTTGAGCGTTTAGGGTTGTAAAAGAGGGTGCAGCTCTACTGCACCCGGCATGGTGATGGCAATGCTCATATGTAGCAATGATTCTGCAACCAATATGCATTAAGTCAACGGGAAAAGTAGCAAGGAGAACCTAACCCCTAAACCCCACACCCTGAACCCTAAATAGTAGTTTCCATTGTATTTTCCATTCTCCCAGTATAACCCCAATATACTGAAGTAGTTTCCATTCTGTTTGCCATTCTCCCAATATAACCCCAATATAAACCCACTAAGCAGGGCCCCACAGACACCCACCCACCTCCCTCGATTTGGGAGGGTACGCATGCCTTCAAGACGGAAGGTTTCTCTCAAACACGCAATCAGGGTTGGGCCTGGGATTTAGGTTTTGGGTTTAGGGTTCTTTCTGGCCCGAGTTTCCATACAGGGTTTTGGGTTTAGGGCTTAGGGTTTAGAGTTTAAGGGAGTCCTACTGATGAAATGGGTCGGGTAGGGCTTGGGGAACATGTGGCTTCCGATTATCAGGTTCCTTCTGCTGAAAGATTACAGTACCAAATCGGGGAGACTATACCGAACCCAGAAGTATCCCAAATCCCAAGGGCTATTTGATGGGACTCTCGAGTTACTAAGGGGTTAAGGATCGCACTTCTGAAGGGTTGAGGGATTTGGGGGTTACGATAGGACTGTCGTAGGGTTGACGAAGGTATCTAATTTAATAACTAAATGCAGGGCCCCCCTAAAGTAGGGACTTCATTAAGTCAGCATTCTGAGATTGTCTACGTTCCGGGCATCCCGAGAATTGCTAAGATCTCTATCTTCCGAATTTGGAGGCCATCAGATGGATTCATGTGAAGGTTCACCTAAATCGCGGCCCTGCTCCGTTCAAGCTGAAAGTAAAGTGCTGAATAATTATTGAGAAGATTTTCGCAAGGGCCAAAGTTTAGGGCTTTCCCACCTCAAAAGGGCCGGTCGTTCAGACCTGCAGTCTGGTCATCGGCGTAACATGGCCGGCTGGCAGACATGGGCAACGCACATCGAAGAAACTTGCCCAGTTTACCATGGCGACTGATCAGCGGCTGATGTTCCTCAACCTCTACCTTGCAGAGCAACTCACTGGAGCTGCGTAGAGAGTGAGGGAACTTATGCAATCCTATCCTTGATGATAACCTCCTGGCATCATTCTGTCCCTCACTTTCCGCCAAGCAGGGGCAGAAAACGTGATACAACTGCGTTCTTACGGAACGAGTCAACGCCGGAAAGAAATTCTTTGCCATCGTAGACATCACATTCTTCTCAAACTGGCATCTGGCTTTGCTTTTATGATGTTTGCTGACCCCTACACCATAGCTAAGTTACAGCCCGTCGTGCAGGCGTTGACGTTTGTTGTCCGCATGGGCTTTGTCACACTGACTGTGCAGCCCTTGCCACTTCATCATCGATTCCTGGGCTGAAGTAGATAGAATATGGCTTTGGGTATATTATAATAAGATCCCCAAATACTCCAAATTCCATCAACTTAGGGGGACTATAGGGCTTGGAGTTTGACCGCCTGCGGAGGTATCCGTTGATGAGGAGGTATATAGGGATAATGGAAAATAAAATGGAAACTACTATATTCTAGGGTATATATTAGGGTTATATATGGTTGGAATGGAAAATAAAATGGAAACTACTAAGTTATAATAGGGTATATATGAGGGTCATATAGGTAGAATGGCAAACAAAATGGGAACTCCTCAATAGTAAAGGGTATATATTGGGGATATATAAGGAGAATGGAAAACAACAAGGAAACTGCTATATTATAATAGGGTATATATTAGGGCTATATAGGGAGAATGGAAAGTTTGGGACTTTGTTTAGGAATTAGGATTCTAGGCTTGAGGGTCTACAGCTTTAAGGGGTGGACTGCTGTAGGGCTCTGAGTTTTGAATGTGCCTGCTTATCACTGAGAGCTTCAGGTGTCTCCATGCTTGGCTCATGCTTCCAGCTGCTTCCACACGTTACACTTGGGACCAAACGCTACCTGTGAGTCCTGTTACCTTCAGTCAGTAGCTGCAACCATTGTTTATGAGCACAGTCCGCTACCTGTAAGCAGCTGGGGTCACAGTTATAGCCGTCCGAAAGGAATGTTTTAAGGAGAACTTCAGGCAAAGCCATCAGCCCATGGCCCTAAACACAAAACCCTGAACCCTTAATTAATGTTGACTTCACCTTAAG
>CAJNIZ010045629.1:18431-43793 GCA_905231905.1 Symbiodinium pilosum | reverse complement strand
GGGGGGGGGTGGGGGTTTTGAATATCAGCCTTTAAGCCTACCCTAAACCCTATACCCTACATAAATCCTAACTACTGTGGCCGTTGTTTCTTTCTACTCCTCTACATATACAACCGAATAAGCCCTTTTGGGAGGGTAGTTGACTGTGGATCGGACATTCCACAGTTCATCGCAAGTAGCTACATCAAAGGCCGCAGAAAGCACAACATGTTTGGAGTTTGGAGTGTATGCAGATATCCACTATGCTTCTGAAGTTCCTCCATGTAGGCGACTATGTTCCATCCGCTACCGATCTTGTTTCGTTCCGCTGCCTTGGGGTCAAAGCTGTTCCACGGCCTGCAGCTCACGTTTGGGTTTTGGGTTTACGTATGGTTTGGGGTTTAGGGGCTAGAGACCTTGTATGCTGCCCAAAACCCCTTCCACGTGCTGGTCTAACCCAAGGCCTGAATCAATTGTCGTATTGTTTTTGACGACATGAAGGTTGCTGGACGATGGAACCATGTGGTCTCGTGAGCTCTGTAGACCGTCCACACAGACCAAGCATTCTCAAAAAGCTGTTTCAAAAGGCCCTTATCGCTCTGCATCTTTTTCCTGGTAGCCATTCATTTCAGAGGAACGTACGAAGGATTGCTTCAGAGGATCCAGCTCCGCAGTCAAGTGCACCATCTGCACACTTCTCACCTTGGCTACGAGGTACGACATGTAAGGGGGTTATCTAGGGGATAATGGAAAACAAAATGGAAACTGCTATATTATGATAGGGTATATTTTGGGGTTAGGGGTTATATGCTGTAACCATCAGCCTGCACAATCCATCATAGCAATAATATCATAGCAATAAGACTACCTGTTCAGTGCATAAATCTGCAACCGTCAGGAGAGGAAAGTAGGGGAACAGCAAGCAAACATAGTATCAGCCTTAAACCTGAGATCCAAAACTCTGATCCTCAAAGCCTAGCCCAAAGCCTCAACCCTAAATCCTGAACCCCAAACCCTAATCCCTTAACCCTATCAGGTGGCTTCGAGCCCCAATGATGCCACAATGGCCTCAGGGGCCGGCAAACGGGTTTTCAGCGTGGATGGTAGGTCCACATAGCCTTGTACAGTACTGCAACCGGGGAAGGTGAGGAGCTCCACAGGCAAAGAGCCACTCAGAAGCCCACTCAGTGAATCTGTTCTGTTGCCACGATCATCCTCAGGCATTCCGATCATTGATTGCAGGCTTACTTTCCAGCAACCCATCTCAGCCTGGTGAGCAGGGAACAGCTTGGAGTCCAATATCACGATTTGATGCAGAGAGTAATCCAAGAAGATACAGAGTTGCTTGTGAATCGGCAGCCATGCAGACTTTTTGGAATGAAGTGCGCGCATCAACTGATCAACTGAACGCTTCGTGAGCATGGAGCATCCCATAGTATGGAAGATCCCGACCAAAGCTTCCTCCCAGAATGCCAGCGGCCACGAAGCATATTCGCGAAACGGAACTATCGCGCCATGCGGAAAAAAACGCACGGAATTCCAGAAGGGGCCAAGGATCTGCTGATCGATGATCTGCTTCCAGTCTTTCGCAGACCGCCCGACGCGCGCAATGTTGCGCAGCGTTCCTAAGAGCTGCGTGTACAGGGACTTTAAAGCGACAATGTGGGGGCAATACGGGGGATACTGGAGCATACTGTAATTTGGTCTTGAAGCTTCTGAACTAGTTCAAGGGATTATCTTCAACTCAGGGAACTTGACACACAGGAAAAGATATTTCCAGATGGGCTGCTAGGACTAAAGCATGAGCGACCCGGAGCAAATAAAAACATCCCGCACCGCAAAGGGGCCGACCGTTAGAGTCTGGGGTTTAGGGTTTAAGGTAACATCTTGGGGCAGAGGATGTTTGGGGATCTTAAGCATGAATTTTGAAGGGTTTCTACAGGGGGAAAATGCGCCGCAGTCTTCCCAAATCTTATGGTTTCTACGTGAAATTCCGCCCTGGCTCTCTGCCCAGAAGTGCCACTCATAGCCGGGAGCACCTGGCACAAAATGGGCGGCGTGGGTGGGGGTGCGTTGTGCTTCTGCAAAGGCCTGAAACAACGATTCGACTATTCTGAAATGTATCATTGGGATTTCTTACTCATTGGATTTTACTACGATTTTTGAAATGCATGGCCGCGACTCTTATTTTACGGTTCCCCGAATACATATCACTTCAAGGGTGTTGTTCCGCACGACCGACAAGGTGTTTTTTCAAATAGCCGAGCCGGGAAACAAAAGGAACCCAGATGCATCTTTGGAAAAAATGACAACCTTACATCAGAAAACCCGAGCAGCCTAAAACCCTGAACCCTAAACCTAAAACCCTAAAACACCCTAAAACCTTCAAACACACTAAAACCCCGACCCTAAAACAACCTAAACCTTCCTATCTGTCGGTAAACTCCCACCTCCCGGCGCAGCAAAGACCTCCTCGACGCGGGCGCATCGTTGTTTCTGAGATGTGGGATGCGATGCTTCCTCGCCTCGGTCTGTGCTCAGTGGAATATAGGGGAATTAGACGTTATATAAGGCTTCTGTGGGGGCACTATCAGGGCTTATATAAGGGTATAGGGGATACATTATTGGGAGAGCCCTATACAGGGGATATGGGTACCCATTCGGGTAATATCAGGGCTACATTTATTGGGATAAATGGAAAAGGAAATGGGAAACTACTTTACTATAGTTGGGTATACATAAGAGCTATATTGAATTGCTGATTTGAACGCAGCTCGAACGTGCTCTGAACAGAAGGCCACGTCCGGGAGAGCAGTGCTGCACGAGCCTGCACAGCGACGTGGTACAGTCCTGTGCCGAAGCTCTCCAGCCTGGAAAGCTTTTCACGCACAAAGCCACCCTCCTCTGACAGGGGTTGCGCAGGGATATTTTCAGGGTTATATAGGGGTTTGCAGTAAAGGGGTATAACAGGGAAGTGTCGCACGCGTAGGTGAAATTTTTGGCAGTTGTCCAACAAGCGGCGGAACGACAACCGATTCTTTTTGACATGGGCAAACTCATCATGTTCGCAGTTCACATATCGCCTGGAAACCACACAAAAATATATGGAAAAGTTACAAGGCCGACTAAATCCCAACATTGTCGTAGAGCCATCTACCTCGAAGAGGTGTAGCAACATAGAAGCGTGTACCTGACTGCAGTGCAAGCATCACCTGCGAAGAACACCCTTGAAGCAGCACACCTCCGGAAACAATTGTGGAGTCCAAACGCAGTTTGCTCTCTAGCCTGCAGCTGCCAGAAGCTGCTTGGCACTGACGTGCAAAAGCCAGGCCTTGCACAAGCTAAACTCCGTCAGAAATTCAGCACAAGCACTCAGCGTGAACAATTGCGTCGTTTTGTTCTCCACCAAAACACCAAGCCCGGACCCAAAACCAAACACGCTGCGACGCCCAAAACTTCTCGCGGAAGCCAGCACGCAGAACCCACCGTGGACCAGCCACAACCCTAGCCAAGCCACAACAAACCCCAGCCCTAACACACAACACCACAACGCGGCGACGCGCAAGCACCCTAGCAAACCACACCGTGCCAGGCTGCGCATTGCAAGCGGCTAGCAGGCTCCAGCTGAGGTTGGCCACACCGGCGCGCAGTGCAGCGGCGTCATCTTCCTCGATTACCATGCGGTGCGGAGGAAGCCAGATGCTGACCACTTGTCCTGCGCGCGTGCGGTCAGGGCTGTTATCCGCGGTCTCCCGCGTGATACGCAGGGTGGACCGGGAGCCCGCCACACTCACGCTGGACGAGGGCGCATCATCGGAAGAGAGCCTCGAGCGAGCATGCGTCCAAGCTTAATCTGCTTCTCAACCACTGTACCCAGGACCGGGCTCAACGACATGCAGCTCCACAACAACAACTGGCTGATCTGCGTCCTGTTGGCTTCGCGTGCGTTGGAGTTGTTGCTGACGCAAAAGCTATCGAAAATCCGGATGTCGGAACACGCATCAATCACCTGCCTCCGACGTTGGAGATGGCAGATCCTTACAGGAAGTAGGGTACTGTACACTTTTTTGGGGTGCTGCAACCAGTATATAGGGAATGATGGAAAAGAAAAATGGAAACTACAATATTTTTGAGTGGAGAATAAAGTGGAAACTACGATTTAGGATTTTAGGTGTTTCAAATAAGGTTCATCCGTGTGTTGCTGCCTTGGTCTGAGTTTGGTTTTATGTTATATACGCATGATAGGGGTTGTATGGGGACAAATGGGACTGGGAGAGAAAATGGAAACTACTCCGGTATGTAGGGTGCTTAGCGCTTGAGGTGTTAGGGTTTTAAGTCTCAAGGCTGTGGCGCTTTGAGTTTCAGGGTCAAAGATACCACTTACCCGCTACAAGGCGTACAAAAGAGGCTTGGGGTGTTTATGTGGTCTTGGTGGCCTTCAGTAGGGTTGAGGCTTTAAGCTTTGAAGTTTGGGGCTGGAGGAGTTTCACTTCCCCTTGCAAACAGGAGAGTGCACTGGACATGAAAAGTGTCCGCAACTAGAAGCCGCGTGGCGAAACTGTAGAGCACCTTCTTGGGCAAGTTGAAAAACCTGGGTTCACTATGGGTTCATGAGTGAATAGCCCAAATTATCCTGAAATCACCAGGAGTCAGGGCAAACTTGGGGAGTTGCATGAAAAAGACGACGATTTGAAGAATCAAGGATTCACTGGAATCTGAGGTACTACCCGCGTTCCGGCAGTAAAACTTACTAGACACGAGACACGTGTTGGGTCAGATCTCAACTCTATGTCTTCAAGAGCAGGAAAGCACGAACAAGTAAGCGGGCAAGTCAACCTCAAACTACTTCAGAGACCTACTGAGCAACCCGTTAAGTACGTTGGAGCCATGCGGGTTTTTTCATGAATAGTTACGGGCCTCAATATGGACCCCGATGTACGGTGGTCCTACTTATACGGACCGCAAAAGAACCATTAAATTCCACTCCCGACCCTCGATCCTAGACTGCAAACATCAACTATCATGGTCCCCTTCTGGATCGAAGGAAATATTCAGGGTACGCAAAATAGCGGTCATAATGTTGAGACAGCCCCCCAACTGTAGCCAAAGAACGGCCTCCACACAGTCACACCTTCAAGGCACGCCTCTGGCCCCAGCGCAGGGAGATGGAAAAGGCTACGGCCCATCCTGTGCCCAACTGTGAGGCTCTGGGGTTTAGGGTTTAGGGGTATATAGGGAATGGAGAAAAATGGAAATTGCTACGGTATTTCGGGTTTGGGGTCCCACAACTACAAGGAGGACATGGGACTGAACAGGTCTTCCTACTATACCACTCTTGGTGGAGGGGTCATAAGCTACAAACCATCCGGAATACTCAGAAGTACACTACACCCAAACCCTGAATCAAAACCATCAACTTGCTGGTGGTTAGTAGGGAATACGGGAATACTATCCCTATGTAATCCCTATAGAGAATATATGCACTACTAACCCTAAACCCTACCTGAACTATACATACATATATATATGTATATGTATAATGTATTCCCTTACTCCTTACTAACCCCGGGTAAGATCAACTGCCAGCTCAGCATCATCAGGTTTGACAAAACATTTTCGACGGCATCATCCTCATGGTGTCCAGTCCTCAGTAGCTTTGAAAGTAATGTCTATGGTTTGGTGTTTGGGATTCTTTCGTTTAGGGCTAAGGCTCCCTGAATCCTAAACCCTACAAGGGGTCTCCAGCCAGAAAACTCCTTCCTTAAAGAGGAGTAGGGGGGCGGGATCCACAGAGTGCCAGACCGTTTAGGGTTTCTCCCTACAATCCTCGTCTTGTGTTTCGAAGTATGGAACCCTCTAATATTCCCCACACCTGATCCCAAGATATACCCAATATATCCCTATCTCCTGAACCCCGAACCTCCCAACCCTAGACCTGGGCCAAACTAATACTGCCACGCGGTTTAGGGCTTAAGGTTTGGGATTACTAGTGTTAATGGAAGTGATAACAAGAATACAAAAATTCCCATGTTCCAGGCCCCAGGGTCAGCACAGCCAAAGCATCGCTTTTGCGCACAGCCTCATGGTAGGCTTCATAGCGCACCTTGCGGGAGAAGTCTTCGAAGATAGCCCGAGACCTGGGTGTTGATCCAGCTTAGGGTAGGCTTCAGAGGCTGCAAGAGCTACTCGTTTCTTAGATTCAGCCGTGCGACCCGCTTGGGGAGACCCCCAATCTCTACAGGTTTTGGTTGTCTCTGGCTCTAAAACTCTTGAGATCTCTCAAAGTCCTTCTAAATAACCCTAAATCGCTCTAAGTCTTTCTAACTACATTCAACCACTCTCTAAACCTCTCTAAGTTGCTCCATGGATTATGATCAGGAGTTACAGCTGCTTGGCTGTTTCACCGTGCTTTTAGCTTGAAAATTCCGCTGTCTCTTCTGGCATGGCAAAATTTTGGCTCCCAGCCGGCTTGACTAGATCAAAATTCAATGTCAGCACTGTTTAAAGACAGGCGCTCGATCCTGCGACTATTTGTTTAATTACATCTCATCCCCAGGCGTCGCTGACAGGTTCAGGCACAGTGGCATTCTGGGCGTCTGATGGCGCGACTTGCTGATGAGATGGACTCGTGAAAGCCAGACCCCTGCGCCCACACCCCAACCCTCCTGAGAGGCCGACAAGTGACATTCAAATTCAGATCAACCACCTACAAACTCAAAACCTGAATTTTTGCCTTGAGCTCTGTGCTATTCTTTACTCCGGAGAGAGGGACCAAGGTGGGTGGTGAACGCACATCCTTCGGGCTACTGTGCACAGTTCTGAATAGCTCTCCTTCCCGGGATTCTACCGTGGTTTAGGTTAAGGGGTTGGCAACCATGTCAATCTTCCGATAACTCCTGTATAGCCCCTATACAACTCCCATATAATTCCGTGGGAACCCCATATAGCCCCTATATCACTCCCGTATAAGCCCTATATAACCCCATAGAACCCTGCATAACCCCTATCACCTTATAGAATCCCCATATGACCCCATAGAACACCTAAACCGCAAAAGCCTAAACCCTATAACAGTCCCAGTCAGGTCGAAAGGCTGAGGCTTGGCTGTTGCATCAGCGAGCCGGATGATGGAAAGTGGCAGGTCAACCTTCTGCGCCCTAGATCGCAAGCCCTAGGGGGCTTAGGGTTTGGGGTCTAAACCCCACACCCACCCTTAAACCCAAGGGGTTTAGGATTTAGGGTCTCAACACTGTTGCGGGTTTAGTTGTTTAAGGCTTTCTTGGGTGTAGGCTTGCGGGCCTAGACTCTCGACCCTACGCCCCGGACCTGCTGCGCCCAGGTCTCCACAAAGCTGGCTTCCAGGCTGCTGTTGGGATGCCTTGAATATGTTTACGGTTTCAGGTTTAAGGTTGAAGGTTTAGGGATCTGTGATGGGGCGCTACTTACAGATGATCAATCTCTATGGGGTTCCGGTATACAGAAACACAACATGTCCAACATTAATCCAGATGCGTGTTGTAGTCTATGTGCACAGCACTCAGCTTCAGGTGAAGCTCGGGTCTCAAAGCCACCAGGCAATGACTCAGGACCATGGAATCCACCTGGTTGCTCCTGGAGCCCCAGAACAAACTCTCGATTTCTTATGGTTGCCTGGGTTCAACTGTGTACTGCTTTGTTCTAAAAAAGCTGCCTCAAAAAGCGTGAACCCTTAAATCCCTAAGTGCTAAAGACATCCCCCAAGCCCCAGAAGCTTAATTGCAAAGCAATGCCAAAAAAAGGAG
The DNA here is from genome assembly GCA_905231905.1 of Symbiodinium pilosum. Lineage (NCBI taxonomy): Eukaryota > Dinophyceae > Suessiales > Symbiodiniaceae > Symbiodinium > Symbiodinium pilosum. The sequence goes on along the minus strand of CAJNIZ010045629.1, from coordinate 36,033 downwards.
ACCGGCTGACTCCTCCGGAAATGGACAGCACCAGCGCACTTCCGCGCTCGCCTGTAGCTCCCTACTGCTGTCAATAGGTCCTCCTGGAATACTTTGACCCATATGACAAAACCGTCTAAACTGCTTTGCAGCGGAAGTTTGTTACGTAAATCCGTGAGAAAAGACAGAATTGTACCGGCTCCTGCAGATGAGAATACTTTCAGTCACCAAAAAACCCCTTGTGCTATAACCTCTTTTTACGGGTCCATAGATTCAGCTTAAAAAGGCGAATGGCCCATATTAGGGTCCCATACTTCATACCTCCGATCACCTAAACCCTAAACCCAAAACCTAAAACCCTAAAACCTAAAACCCTAAATCCTAAACCCTACAACCCTGAAACCCTAAAACCCTACAACCCTAACACCCTAAAACCCTAAGCAGGCTCAAGTCGCACCGACTCCTCAGGAAGCGTTCTACCTCTTGACACGCATCCTGAGTCTGGCCGTCTTCATCGTATCTCCTACCTTGGATCAGTATACCCTCCAATCGGGTTTCTAGGAGTTTTACAGGGGTATAAAGGAAGGGAAATGCGGAGAAAGGGGACTTAGGTTTAGCAGGCAGATGATCTTACCTGGTTAAACCCTTGAACCCACGACCCTGAACTCTAAACTCAAAGAATGAAGTTAGCAAGTCTTTGGTCTTCGGTTGAGAGGTTGCGAAGTTTTCGTTGGGGAGGCGACACAGGCCCCAACATGTGTAGAGCTCACGTTTCTACGGGTCAGGGTTCAGGATTTAGGGTAATGCGCTTGGGGCTGAGGGCTCCAAAATTGACATGTGATGCATGAGCTGCGTTTGGTTGCACAACTCCCGGTCAGAAGCCTCTGGCAATCACATGAGCTTCTGTCAAGAGTACTGGACAGCCGGTTCTGCATGTCAAATGGATACCAACCTTGTCATAAGACATTTCCCCACATGTCCCAACAAGCCTTCATGTCAGAAACTACTTAGGATGTAGCTTTCATGAATCCTGACCTGAAAGGTTTGGCTAACTGTCTACCCTAATCTGTAAACCCTGAGCCCCTAAAGCCCAAGCCCCAAATCCTAAGCCTTAAACCCAAACCTTCAATCCAGTTTGGCTTTGCCGTAGGAAAAACTCACAGGCGTTATATTTACCCGAAATCCAAGACTTGCGGGTTCAGAATCCAAGGCTCAGGGCAGGGAAGAGGAGCTTTCGGGTTTAGGAGGTTTAGGCTGTATAAAGGTGTTGATATTTTGAGGAACTTACGGGATTCAGTGTGTAACCCTACACCATACTATTATTACTACAATTACTATTACTATTATTATTACTACTATGACTATTACTATTACTTTTTACTATTACTGTTATTATTACTACTATGCTTATTAAAGGCAAACAGCTGACCTGTTACGGTGGGGTAGGCAGCAAAACTTCACAGTGTCATTCAGGAGCCCAGAAACATGTTAATTCACAGTTGCGGTTTACGGTTTGGGGTTTAGTGTCTAGGTTTAGGGTTTAGGGTTTAGTGTCTGGGATTTAGGGCTTCGGCTTGACTTTTGGAACAGCCTTGCAAAGAAGGATTGATTCTCCTTTTGCTGACAGACAGAAGCCTGAAGTGAAGAGGGGTGACTGGACTCCATCGTCCGTCCGAAAAAATCAGGTGCAAGAACACTAGACTACAACGAACATTTAGCTTGAAATCAGCCCAGTGTCCGCAGTACAAAAACCTTGGATACTAAATTACATTACTAGCTACAACTGACTGGCTCGTCATTTTCCTTGAAGGAGACTCCTTGTCTAGGCCCTCCCAAGTCTTTGATCTGCCATGATATCCCAAAACCTGTCCATGACTGCATCCAAACTGCGAGGAGCGAGTACTTCATCAAAGGGACCAAAGCTCTCATCCTGGTGTTGCTGCTGATCTGTAAAGGTTATCCTCAACCCCGATTAGACTACAAACACTTAACAGTCTTGTCCCGTGAGCTTCAAGATCCGAAGAAAGCGTTGAATCCTTCATTCCCTGAAGGAGAACAAAATACTATAGTCCTTATTATGGGGACCCCCAAAAGGGTACCCCCAATTTTAGGAGACCCCCACATTGGATCATAGGAGTGGAAAGAATAAATCAAAAAAACACGGAACACAACGTCTTCCTGCCGACATGAACAGCACACATTCACCTCCAACTGGGAGGTTCCGAAAAGTAGGGGTACCTGGGATCATTCACCCGCTCCGTAACTGTCCTTAAAAGGTGCTTTATTAAGGGGCTACTATAACTCCTATGATCCAATGTGGTAATTGTTACTTTCATGGAGATTGTAAGGCCCCCCCAATTTGGTCAGCCTAAACCCTAAGCTCAACTGCTTCGACCGTGGGGCCCTATAGACAAGCTCCGCAATATAGACCCCAAAATGCTATCCTCCGTGTTATGGAGACCCCAGACCCTAAACCCTAACCCAAAAAAGAGATCTTCCACATGTCGCCCAAGCCACTGAGCGCACTGGCAGCATCACTCTGCAACCCCTGCGCCAGCGGCACACAGAATCATCGATCTCGTGGCCTGTGTCACTGGTTTAAGGGTTTGAGTGTTTAGGGGTGAAGGGTTCTTGGGTTACGTACAGGGCTTGGCGTTTAGGGCTTTAGGGTTTAGGTTTCCCTATTGGGAGACTTTTGAGAACTGTTAACCACATTTTCCTTATTGCCTGCATTTGAGGGTAACAAAAAATGGAAAAACTGGGTTCCACCAGGGCTTGAAACTTAGCAGTTAATGTTTAGGGCTTAGTGTATAGGGTTTGGGGTTTAGCGTGTAGAGTTTGGGAAATAAGGCTTAGCGCTTACGGCTTGAAGTTTGGAGTTTAGGGTGTCGAGTTTAGGCTTTATGGCAATCATCTTCAGGTAGATAACGTATAATGGATGAAGCAAGTCTTTTCAAAAGGCCTGCGGTAATCATTGTCAAGTCGATAGGCATATGGAATGAAGGAGGTATTGCAGAAGCCTGAAGAAGTACCGGTGGCCTTAATTAAGGTTCATAAAATATCTATACTGTGTAGAGTGCTTATAACCCATTACCCCACACCGCCCCCTGTTGTCCAGTGGCCTGGGGTCTGGGTCTTGTGCTTGCATTAATTAGGTTTATGGAAGGTTTGTAGAGGGCTTATAACATGTTCTAGAGTGCTTATAGCTGTTCACAACATTTTCTAAAGGGTCGATAACAATTCCTAGAAGATTTTAAAAAAGCTGACCAAGCCGTGACAGTGGGTACTTTTAAAATGCGACAACAGTACGAAGTTTCAACAGAAACGACCGTTGCACATCGCGATCATGAGAACCATTCCGACCCCTGTTGCTGCTGGTACTATTGACTATTGAGACTCCGTGAAAGCACGAGGGGCTAAAAGTAACGACAGTTACGGGGATAGCGGCTTTGAGGCAAAAAACGACGACAGTTGCAAGGATGACGAGCCCGAGGAGCCCCATCCCTGTGACTGTTGACACTTTTGCAGCTCGGGGGGCTGGGGGGGGGGTACCAGGGGACGCGGCGACGCGGCACATGTATCCCCGGTTTCCATTTCGTTTTGCATGCTCCTTCAAAGTCCTGAGTTTGGCCTTAAACCCTGACTCTAAATCCTAAACCCTGCGTCTTCCTCATACACCCTTAGTATCCCCTACAGTCTTACCTTGCTAAAGACAAGTGACAGCCATCGTCTCTCGATCGTAGCCTCGTCCTGCGGAGCCATGGACTTCAATGTGTTTCAGGCAATTGCAAGCTTGGAAATTTGCAGAAGCCCTAAATCAAGCCCTATACCCTAAACCCTGAACCCTGAACCCTAAACCCTGCAAGCTTGGATCTTTGCAGAAGCGTCTGAAACTAGATGAATCGAGCTTGCTGTTGGTGGTGACTTGAAAGTTTCTCTCGCTAGTAGCAAAGGCGGAGAACCTATTCATGCTAAGCGGATATGCAAGCAGACCCCTGTCTTCATTCATTCAACCCAGGACTTGCTTGCGGGACCATCCTGGTGGCGCGGAGCCGCTGAAGCAGCGCATGACGCTCCGGAGAATGAGCTAGGGCAAGGTGGTTCATGCGAAGGTGTCCCAGAGCAGCTAGGACACCCACACAAATCAAATGCCGTGCGGGTCCGTGCAAGCCTTCCGCTGGTGCTGCAAACATGTTTGTTGATGTGGGTCCCACGAGACGTGCTCCGAGGCTCATGGAGGCCACATGGCCCAACGCTCAGTGGAAAATACTGCTCATACTAAAAGAATTCCTGCGTGTCCTTGATATGCTAAAATACCATAACTTCCACGGTGTCAGGTACTTGAACTGCCATGCGAGGCTTTTAGCATCAACAATAGTGCACGGAACATCTAATAGCTTTTAATAGGTGGATCCCAAACTAGACCCCAAAACACACAATACTCCTTATTGAAGGTCCCGCCCCCCCCCTTTAAAAATGCACCCCTAAGTTTTGGAATCCCCCACTTGGGCAGTTGGGACTACCCTTTTACGCCCAGTGCCATAGGCTGCGTCTCCCCTCGCAACCAAATGGCGGCTAGCTCTGAGTTGAGATTATACAGGGGTTTAGGGTTTAGGGTTTACAGATTATACAGGGGTTGTATAGGCAATAATGGAAAATAAAGTGGCAGCTACTACAAGGTAGTACTGGAGAATCAAACAGAAAAGGGAATGGAAATCGAAATGATAACTACTACACATAGGGATCGTGCTACCCTAATGCTCCAAGTCATATGGAAGAACGCTTGAGCCTCAGATGGCCCTAGCGGATGTCCATTCAAGCACAGCATCCTCACAGAGAGGCCCTTGTCCCAAAATTGGGACCACGTTCTAATCATATGATAGTTGCAAGGTCCCAAAGTTTGAGAATTTTGGCTACCAAAAACCTCTTACTGGTTTAGTCCTGGCCAACATCACCCCCGACAAAGGAACAGTTCGGGCGCTATGCTGCAAATGAGCGCAGGATAAGCTAAGACAGACCACCAATTGGCAAAGGGGTTATATTGGGATAATGGAAAAGAAAATGGAAACTACTATTTAGGGTTTAGGGTTAAGGGTGTAGGGTTGTAGTCCCCCTTTGGACCAATTGGGTTGCTGTTAAAGAGCCTAAACTCAGTTGCCACACTGTTGTCTTCTAGATGATACCCATATTCTGGTGATTGAATCTAAGTTCCTCAAATCTCGATATAGCCCCTGTACGACCCCGTTCGCACTACATGTTCTAAGTTCTTTTACATTTTGCTTCTCCCTTACTATAGTTCAACCCTACATAACCCCTACATAACAGCCATAACCCTAAACCGCGAAAAACAAAACTTCGGTTCTTTAACGGGTACCCGGCCACTTGACTAACCTGAAAAAATCAGAGACCAGAAGCTGGTAAGTTGCAGGATTAACTGCCAGAACCTCTGAACTAAACTGGGTTGCTGTTAAGGAACTTAATTTAAGTTGCTATATTGGGGGAACCATATTAATTACTATATATACCCATTATGGTAACTTTATTTAAGTTCTTTAACAGCAACCCAGTAACTGCCAGAACCGCTGAAGGAAAGGTTGACGATCTTGAGGGTCTAGGGTTTGCAGGGTTTAGGGTTCCGAGTTAGAGCTTTAGGGCCTCTGAATTCAGCAGCAGCAATCCAAGACATCGCTGCCGCAACAAGCACGCCAGAACAGGTGCATCAGTACGGTAGCAGCCCTAGATGCAAGCAAGCCTATCATAACAGGCACCAACAGAAGCAAAATCCAAGGCTCCAAAAGAATCCGCAACAAGCGCACAAATACGGGGCACGCTTATGTGTGATTACCCATCAGTCTCGCCCACACCTCGAGTAGACTCCACTCAGGCTCGAAGCCAGTGCAGATGGAAGCGTCATATGGCAAACAACTGATACACAAAGAGCTACATCATCACAACAACTTGCACGACGTTCCAACAGGAGGAGTGTCAAGGGCAACCATGATGACAAGAGCAGGGAGAGCAGCAACTACCGTTCGAGTCCCGCATAATCAGGGTTTGAAATGTTGCAGCACGGAGGGGAACATCCGAATTTTTGAAATGCCCAGTTTGGGGACATGGGTTCCTTATCGGTGACTAGATTGTGCACTGTATTAGACTACCAAAGACGACCATGTCCACCCCTAATGTCCCTTGGTAAGGTAAATATTCACAGTAGCTCAAATGAACGCGAGCATTTCGCACCGCCACTCAAATGCCGATATGCTCAGCTGCCCTTCCCAGAAAGGTTTTGACGTCCTCACACAGGTTCTTTTCGCAGGGTTTAAGCTTTTTGGCTTTGGGTTCGGGATTTTGGGGGCCCCTGAATCCTAAGCCCTAAACCTATAACTATAACCCATAACCCGCTTCTTTTACAATAGTTCCAGAGCTTGAATGTCTTATGGTGCTTCGTCATTGAAAGGCTTCATGGAGGAATGTCAACAATCATGGTCCCCTGCGTATCTTAACAACTTGGGGCCATGCCACACTAAAAACCCAAAGAAAAACCATAATTTACATTGGATGTGATACTTTCGCTGTCCGATTGAGAGGAATTATGGTGCATCGCTTGTAGATTTTGGAGGTGTTTCCAACCAGAGGGGCCCCTCTTTCAGAGTTATGGAAACCTGAATGAATTGCCCAGCTCAAAAATTTCCAGAAGCAATAGCAAATGTGCAATCCCCCTTTTGCTCAGCTAGACTCTAAGCCATAAAACCGAAACCTGACGAAGTTGGCGCCTGATGGGGAAGGTCGAGCCCTTATCGAAATGTAACTTTTTTTGGTTGATGTGGAGTTTAGGGTTTAGTGCTTGGAGCTTCGGGCTCAGGGTTTAAGGTTCTGGAATAGGCTCCCCCTAGCCGAGGGCACGGACCGGTTCCAACGTGCCGAGCAGCACAATTAGCTCTAGAAAGATCCTTCGCCAGCTGTAGAGATGCTCAGCACTAGCTGGGCCCGGAAGGATCAGAGATGAATGGTATTAAGGTTCGAAGGAAACTGCTTCGTTCAGCCCAAAGCCCAAATCCTGCAACAGCTTCTATTTTGATTCTTGCAACTAGTCTAGATCACTTAAATAGCGGACCCCAATATAGACCCCAAAACACGATCACTCTTATTATGGGACCCTCAAGGAGACCCCTAACTTTGGGAAACCCCAATCCTCAGTAGTGGCTTGCATGTCTCTTCCACCCCGTCATTCCCTGCAAACCGGAGGTAGTTTAGGGGTGTCCAGGATGCTGTTTGCACGAAGAAGAAGCTCCTTGATGCGCCATCAGGGGCAATTTCACCGATATGCCTTGAGAGACACCTGAAGACCATACTCTGGTCCGCCTCCACTTCTACGCTTGGTCCCAAGCTTCTTTTGTCATAGCTATGAGTTGGATAACCACAGTAAAGATAGACCCATAGAGAGGCGGTTCTTTTTGCATCATCCAGCTTTGGTCTCTTCTGGATGCAACTCTTGGTCTGTCGCGACTGCTGAGACCCACTCCCTGACCGTGGCAGATAGGAGGTTTTGCCCATTGCAACTGTTCTGTGAGCTACTTCACCCAGCAATCGTGACTGAAAGGGCTAACAAGTATTTTTCTTGGGTCCTCTTACATTCCTGTTATACTATTACAGGGTGGGGGGTCCACGTCAGGTCTACTGCGCTTGACCCATGTCGTGGGGACCCCCTAGACAAGACCTAAGCGCCTAAACCAAAATCCCTACACGCCTAAATCGCAAAAACCTCAACCCCCTAAATCCTAAACCCTTGAACCCTAAGACCCTAAACTCCAAAACTTTAAGCCCTAAACCCTCAAGCCCTAAACCACTACACCCGGTGGGAGCTAAGCTTGTACTACAGGTTAGGGGAGACAGCCATGGCAAACTGGATCAGATAGAGTGCCTTATTCTTCAAGTAAGAAATGGCGCTATTCAAGCCAGTTTTTTTCAGGTCAAGCGTTTAGGGGTTTTGGAGCTTATGGTTTAGGGTCGGGGTTTCTGGATGTACGGGTGTAGGGTACGCGGCCACGGGTTTAGAGATTTAGAAGCTTAAAGCCAAGGCTTCCAGGTGCATACAGCCGAGTCACTCCCAGTAAACCCTAGACCCTAAAACTTTGAACCACGTTGCTTCCGGGCAGCTCGGGCAAAGAGATGAAGAAAAGCAACCTCTAATCTTGGAATCCTCCCCGTATATCAAGTTTAATACCCGTGTGTGTATATATATATATATGTAGATATGTCCTCATTTAACCCCTACAAACCCCGCCCCCACGAGACACCTAACTATTCAACAGGAACCTTAAGTTGACATACAAGCGAAACTCTACCCCTAAACCCTAAGGTTCGTCTGCCACAGTACTTGGGGTCATCGCGTGGCCCTACACTGGACCTGGGCCACTGCCCTCGGGCACAGCAGGTCATCAGGTGTTTAAGGTTTGGGGTTTAGGGTTTAGGCTTTGGGGCTTCAATTCGAAGTCTCGGCCTCAGGGCTTCACTACGGGTATAAATGAAACTCTGGAGGTTTCTCTAAGTGTTTGTTCCTCTAAACCCCCCTGACCTAGGTATGGGGTTTAGGGTTTAGGGTTTAAGGTTCAGGGCAAAGAAAGATTTCGTTGAATCCACGCCTGCGGCCCACTAAGCAGCAGCCCAACGCAGCCGACGCCGCATGCGGGGCAGCTAACCCCTCTCATGGGGGGTGCCACCCTCCACAGTCCAGCATTCAGCTAAACCCTAAACTTACCTCGTTGTACATGGCTGATTGTCAAAACTATGGTTCCTTTTGGGGTACCCTAGATACAAGGATCCGCTGCCACTAACACCCCACCCATCACACCCTGAACCTTGAACCCCTAACACCCAAAACCCTAAAGCCTAAAACCCTAACACCCCAGGCCCGTAGACCCTTAAACTCCTCAAGCTTAAACTCCTGAACCCCTAACACCCCCAATCCTCATTTAAAAGCCCCGAACTCCAAATCCTCAACACTTCAAAGAATGCTGGCGCAATGCGCTCCGAGTTGTGAGACAGTCAGGGCCCTGGCGTCCAGATGTGGTAGCTACCCAAATCTATGCAAGAGATAGAGTCTAGGGTTTCATGTTGATGGCTCATGGTTTAGGGTCTAGAATTTAGACTTTAAGGTCTAGGGCGTAAGTCTAAGAATCAAGTCAATGCAGGAAATAGGGTCCAAGGCTTCATGTTTACGGCTTAGGGCTTAGGGCCTAGGGTTTAAGGTTTGGGGACTAAAATTTAAGGTTTAAGGTCTAGGGTGTAGGGTTTAAGGACTAGGAATCAGGGCTTAAGGTCTAGGATGTAGCGTTGAGGGTCTAACATGTAGGGTTTGGGGATTAGGATTTTGGGTTTAGGGTCTAGGATGTAGGGTTTAAGGAAAGTTTAGGGTCTAGGATTTAGGGCTTAGGGTCTGGGGTTTAGGGTGGGGTGGTTGCGATCTTGAGACTCAGGCTTAGGCTGCGAGTACCCCTCTCTGTTTACACTAACGCTACATGTGAACTACAGTCAATATTCACCACATAACCACATGGCAACGAAAATTTCAAAACAAAATGGATTGTCCGATCTTTTTTTGTTTGAAGGATTAAGCATGTATTTGCCTTTCATTAACGGACATGGGAGTCCATCAGGGAATATACTGGGATTACAAGACCACACGGTCCCCTGTGTCCAACCTGTATGGTCCCTTGCTCTACCAAATATTAGCGGTAGCTGACGTTTACGACTTGCAAGAAAACCTCTGACTCTGCGCCACCACCATACCCTAACCCACAAACCCTACAATCTAAATCCTGAACCGTGCATGTTTTCTATGATCTGCTAATAAGCAGCAGGCCAGGTCAAAAACAGATTTCATCTAACTTGAACACTAGAGAATTCCAATCACAGATCCAAAAACCATCAGCCTTAAACGCCTTTACCGGCACGTCGGGATTTTCAGCTCTAAGCCACTATCAACATACTTTAATACGCCATAACGCACGATAGTGAACTGTAATGCACTATTATAGCAGACTAAAATGTGCCTTGAAACTGTGACAAAACGATCCTAAACCCTGACGCGCAACGCCTAGGGTTCTCCGGGAACGTTTTGTGGGAGAAGATGATTTCGGGTAAACGTTGCCGAAAGTACGGCGTTTCGCAAGAGATTGCGTATGCGCGGGTTTCTTTGTTGTAATAACCTACGATCATGGCTGCGCGGAATTTATCAAAAAACATCTGCGCGGGACGTCCATATTAGATGAGGTTGCTGCAAGTTTTTCGAAGTCTAAGTTCGCGCAATCAGAAGCTGTATAAGACATGTATTCTGTCCCACTTCACTACAAGTGGCGTTATTGCATTAAGGCTCCCGCAAAAAAAATATGGACTTCGTCACTTCGTCCCACTGGGCGCAGTGTTTCTGGTACTTCGATGCGCGTGCAATACGAGCGTTACTACGGCTTGGGCATGGATGGTCTGGTAATGGGATGCTCTCGAACATGAGCGTTGTTATAGTTTGGGCATGGATGTTCTGGTAATGGGATATTCTCGAACATGAAGGTCATTATGGCTTGAGCATGGATGCTTTGGTAATCGGACGCGCTCGAACATGAATGCGGTGTTTCTGCACGATTTCTTCCCGAATGACTGTGTTTTACAGGTCAAGATGGCTGCAGCTGCAGGGATGGTAATTATCCCCCCCCAGCCCGCACCCCAAACTTCCAAGCCGAGCCAAACTTGACGCGATCGATGAGACCTGGCGGTGGGGAGAGCCTCAAGCTTTGGGCGAACCCTGAACTTCATCCATTCTCACCGATTTCAATGGGTGACACTACAATGCTTGCACCGCAACACATCACCTTTCAGGACTAATGTAAAGGCCTACTATAACGTATTGCTTAGGCTTTATGTAGGTATTTTAAAAAAAATTCTGCGTTTACGCATTAAACGTTTATGGATCTTAACTCCCAAAAACTACAAACAATGTTGTGGTCTCAAAATTTTCTTTGAACCCTCCAAAGAGGAACCCTTTGCGCTGGAAATCATGAAGCCTCATCCCTACACTCTACACCGCTAACCTTATACAATCGCTACTTCCAAAAAAGTACCCCCCAGCCCTGAACCCACATGTAGTCCCTAAACCCTAAACATCCCTGAGCCCTGACGGGTAGTTTTGTTCCATTACGCCACATCTGGGTTCCAGGGCCCAGGAAAATTTCAAGCAAAACGTTTGAAGCAGCAGATGCCTCCAGACACCCCGAGCAGGCTGCCTCCCAATTACAAGGAAGTTTACCCTAAACAATAAAGCCTAACCATGAACCCTAAACATTGAACCCTTAGCCCTAAACCCTCCTAAGCCTTAAACCCTGACCCCCGCGGGTTCAAACCCAGCTGACAAGTCAAAGTCACAGGTCTACGGTATGGGTTTGCAGAGTTAACGGGCTTTGGCTTCGGGAAGCAGCGACGAGGTTTCATGCGGATTCGCGTGACATCGGTACTGAGTGAGGCATTATTCCTACTGTCCTGGCCATCGCCGTGCCGCTACTGCCGTGACCAAATTGTCATGTCTGTTTGGGTTCTTGTTGTTACTGCACAACATCTGCTGCAGAACCAGTTGAAAATGGTTGCGGCCATGATTGTTACTTCTAGTACAACTGCGACTGCTGCGTTAGACCTGCCGCTGCTACTACTACCACCACGGCCATGGCTGCTCCCGCCGCCATTGCCGCCACCACTACCAGGACCACTACCAATCGCACATTGCGCTCTCCTACCCCTCAAACCTTTCCAGTGGCATGCACAATGCACTTTACTGCTTGACAGGTCCAAACTTTGAATCTCATGTCAAAGAAAAAAGGGTTAAATACAACACCTTTTGCCACCAAGCCGGAACCTCCTGCGAAACCTTAACCTTTGCTGAATCCGGAGTTTAAAACACGTCTGGACAAGCGTATGCAACTCGAGCCCCAAATCGACTAACCCCTATAAATAGCGTATGACCCCAATTCCATTTCATGTCCATTATCCTTTTCACTTACTTGGTTCTGCAAGAATACAAATCCTAAGCCCTGAACCTAAACCTTGAATAATCACTACTTAATCCTTGTCGCCCCTCTGTAACTCTTATATAAATTCATATAACCCCAACATAACCCTTGAATAACATTTATACAATGCCTACATGACCGCTGTACAACCCTCATATTTCCCTAAACCCTAAAAACGGCAAGGGATGGGCAATCTCCGCGGGGTCTGAAATTCCTTCGTTGCAAGGCTGTACCATTTGCGTCCAAATCAGCTGCGCGCCAATTTTTAAGGGTTCGGGTTAGGGACAAATGCGACATGAATGAATTGGCGTTAACTTACCGGTGGCTAGCAGGGAATGAAGGAATGGGAATAAAAATGGAAACTGCTGCATAATTCGGCACTGCTATAAAGCGTCATTCCTTCATTCCTCGATAACCAAAGGTAAGTTAAGTGTGGAATACCATAAATATGGTGTTGCGCAACCGGCTTGGGCCAGTCGAGTCCAGTCTAGCAGGCAAGATTCAAATCACAAGTGCCTGGATGCAGTTATGCAACGAAACTATGGAGGATGAGCAATGTGAACACTCCGTTGACCCCAAACTTTTAACCTCAAACACCACAGTCTACAGCCTACTGATGTTTCTTGGGAAGCAGCGTATGCGCTGCAGCTCACTGCAGCATCCAGGCAACGCAGGAGGATGGGACAGACTGTACGGTCCACACAGTTTCGACTCGGTGTATTATCACCGCCGTCCTTTGCACGCAGGAGGTTCTCCGAAATACATAGTGGTCCATTCTAATCAAGTACAAAGCTGCGATCCCTTTCCTCAATTGCGAAGCCCATATTTGACAATGGTCAACGATGGCTAAACCCTAACCTTAAACCCTAAATCCTAAACCCCCAGTAGACCGCCCACCTACGATGGTGCGCCGCGCCTATGCCCCTTGCCCTCGATCTCTGGTGATACATACCAGCTACCGACAAGTCTGCAGGGCTTGCAGCAAGGATTCAAGTAAACCTATAGAGGGGTCACCTAAGCCAGGTTTGGAGTTATAAACCCCCAACCACAACAGCTAAACCCCGAACCTCTTGCGAAGGGACAGTCTCCGTGCATCCAGGAGCACGGGTATGCACATGCCCAGGCCTCGTCGCGCAGAATACCGCAGGGGTGCAAATAACTATCACTCAACTAGACTCCAACGCCAAACAACGCAAAAATGGCTTGGTTACCAATGCTGTTTCCTAGATGCCTTGTAGAATCATGGTGTAGAAGACCTCAAACAAACCTCAACATGATATTGAAAATTGTCTAAGCCCCAGCAGTGCCCTGGTTGCTGCCTTTTGCCAAATCATTTTGGAAAAGTGCAACGTTTAACAACAGAAAAATCAATCAACATGATAGATCCACTACTGGGTGACTAAGATGTCGAAACTAGAACGACCCTGGCAAATTTCCCTGCTACTCTTAAGAAGTGATATGGGGCTCGCCATATTCGTTCCCATTACCTGCTACATGTCCCTAAGCCCCAAAATCGTAAATCAGGTAGTAGTTTCCATTTTGGTGGTCATTCCTCACTTAGTCCCTGAAGCCTTCAATAATGTAGCACGCTCAGTTTTCTCTTCCATTTCCCTGACTCTCTACCTACGCTCCGAGACCCCACGGGCAGCTCCCTGGGCAGCCAGACGGAGCAATTGAGGTGGGCCGCTTCGGGCGCCCTCTGTTTAGGAGCTTAGGATTTCGGGTTTAAGGGTTTAGGGTTTAGGGTTTAGGATTTAGGGTTTGGGATTTAGGGTTTGGGGTTTAGGGTTTAAGGGCACATACTCCGGACCTGGGGGGGTCCTCAAAAACAAAGCAGGGGCTAGGGGGTACCCTAAAGGTATGACAAATGGAATCTTGGGGGCCCCCAGACCCCCAAAATCACAAACCCCAAACCCCAAACCCTAAATCCTAAACCGAAAACCAAACCCGAAAGCCCTATCCCTGCTATTTAAGCATTCAATATGAGTTATTTTGAAAACTTCCATTTCGTAGTGTTTCTAAACAGGGGACCCCAATGTGGGCCCCAATATAGCATCATCCTCAGTATAAGGACCAAAAGGTACCCCTGACCGTTGAAAGGCTGCCATTTGACGTTCCCCTTGGGTTCAAGGTTGGGGTTGTAAGGGATCCTCCAAGATCATCCGCAAGAAGAGTCAAAGCGAATTACCCTCGGATACAACGCTTGCAGGGGACTCCCATAATTCCCTTGTATTGCCCTAAACCCTATTGCCAGAATCAGTGGGACCCCAATATAAAAACCAAAACATGATGATCCTTGTCATAGGGACCCCCCAAACAAGTACCCCTCATGTTGGGGAAACCTCGTATAGTGGTGTATATATGTGTTCCCAATGATAACAGCGTGCTAGTAACCAGAACAGTCGTATGAGTTCTAGCAACAATGATAATAGTAATAGTACTAATACTGATAATATGAGTCCCTAAACCCCGGACCCCGAACCCTAAACCCTAAACCCTATAATCAGTGTAACAATAGTAATAATATACATAATAATAACTGCAAGGTCCTCCCAGAGGGTGCCCGGAAACGAATAATTCCGAAAACCCAACCTCTCGTGCAAAGTGTAACTGGAGAGATCCAGTCACAAAGCACACATCCTAAACCCTAAAACCCTAGAACCCTAAACCCTCTTCTTCAGATGTGCGCAGTTGACAGGGCTTTAAGGCGGATTTGCCATACCCCTGGCCCAGGCTCCCTCAAGGCTGAAACCTTCTAGTACTACTATCATTAGTATTACTTTCTTATTGCTATTATTGTACTTATCTTAGGGTCTGGGGTTTAGGGTTTAGGGTCTTACACGTATTACTACTATTGTTAGTATTATTGTTGTTGCCAGAAGTATTCCTTGCTTGTTACTAGAGCTATTAGTCTTATTACCGTAACTATTACGATTACTGGAACTATCATTATTACTATAACGGTTATTGTTATTCCGATTACACTTATTAGTACTATTTCTGGTATTATTGATTTGTTTTTAGTATTACTAGTATTGTTCTAGCTTCTTAAAACACATACAATTTAGGGTTTGGGGTTTACGGACCGTTGCCACTACTAGCCTCTGAGATTACCTCTGTTGCTGTCTGTTGCTGTCATGGCTTCGCTGCAAAACGTGGAGGGTGCTAGCATGAAATAGGCCTAACTGGGCTGAACCAAGCGAAACTGAAGAGATGCCAACGTAATTGCTCGTAGACCCATG
Organism: Symbiodinium pilosum; assembly: GCA_905231905.1. Classification (NCBI taxonomy): domain Eukaryota; class Dinophyceae; order Suessiales; family Symbiodiniaceae; genus Symbiodinium; species Symbiodinium pilosum. Next base: position 20,759 of record CAJNIZ010045629.1, on the reverse strand, counting down.
CAAGTGGCTAGTGATACTAAAGTGGTATTGTAGGGATTATTTTATGTAGACTACCAATATCTTCTGGAGGTCTATGTCAGGTACCCTATACTACACTTGTACACAGAATCTAGGACCATGTCATTGGTGATTATCCAGGCTTCTACATTCCATAATCCTGGTAAGCCCCTACATAAACCTAGTCTACATCTCATTCTCAATGTTCGTTCCTATGTGATTCTCCACAATTGGGAGTAGTATCCCTGTAAAACACGGACCCTGGTCCCGAAACCGTCGTGTGCTTTGTCAACCTCGAATTTCCAAAAAGTCACTGGAATTAGAGGCCTTAGCTAGATGCCTTCAAGGATCCTACAATCCTTAGACAATGTAAATGGGGATTTCCAGGTTACAGGGCTTGTTTCTGGGTATTTCGGGATGTTACAGGCATAGATATGTAGTCTTTTTCAGTTTCCAAAAAAGGGGATCCATTTTGGGGATTCATTACGATAAGGGCCATGTGATATTAGGCCCATATTAGGTCCCCTGATTATGGGTCGTCTGAATGCAGATCAGATAGGGTTTAGGGCTTAGGGCTTCTCCCTAAACCCTAAACCCTAAACTTGTCGTCTAAGGAGCAAAACTTCAAAGCCAAGACCCAAGTAGTGATTTCTTGGGTACTACACCCACCAAGTGAAAGCCTATAATAAGGGTAACATTGAGGGCTACATGTATTCGTAACATATATGTAGTCCAGCTGTGTCTGGGTGAGGGCAGTACCCAAGTAATTTCCATTTTATTTTCCGTTCCTCTATATCCCTACATAACCTACATATACATATATATATGCATATATGAATTCCTAAGCAGCAGGTTCCACTTTCTTTGCAATTAAGGTACTCAGGTGCCTTTCGCAGAGAGCCGCGGGCACAATCCAAAAGATTTTGTTCAACGCATTTTCGCTTCCAGTTTTTCTCAGTGTGTGAGGGAAGGATCCCCAAACGCTCAAGTCTTTCGCTTTGGGCCTTCAAGGAAAATCCACTTCCCCAAACTCTTGAAACAACCAGCAGACTTATATGACCAGGGAGGACCGTGGACCCAGATATTCGTAACTTGGGTTCTTTGATGACGTGACTGCTCTGAACGCACCGTGGCCTCTCTCAAAAACTCAGCCCCTTGTCGCGAATATGCCAGAATGCCTGATATGAAACTCAAAATACCGGACCCCAATATAGACCCCAAATACTATAATCCTTAGTACGGGGAGCCCGACCATGGCACCCCTGATTGTGGGAATCCCCCTATGTTTTCCGAGTCGTCAACCTGCAGTAGCGTAGGCTCTCCCTTTGAAGGCAAACCCTATATATCCCAATATAACCCCTACATCCCAATTTAAAGCGACCATATTATGGCTACAACTCATCGGAAACTTAGCAACATCTTTCTACACGACTGGAGATCTACTCCATACCTGCCCAAGGAAGCTGTCAAGCCTCATTCCGAACTATTCAAGGTTTGAGGTTTAGGGTTCCTAAACCCTAAGCCCTAACTATGAACGCTGTAATTGCAACTCACCGTGGGGTCCACACCGATTCCCTGGCATCTTCACGGATTCCCCTTAAGGTTTCAGGGTTTTGGGTTTAGGGGGCTTTAGGGTTGGCTGTTGAGGGCTTAGGGCTTAGGGTTTAGGCTGTAGGGTTTGGGGTTTGTACCTACCACTACAGGAAATCAAATGGAAAAACTAATTGGAAACTGAAAGTTTGTCAGGACATACATGAATATTTTTATGTGCATGGATTAGAGTGCAGTGCTAGTAGTGATAATCCAATTATAACAGGCACTTCTCAACCAATTACAACCAAAAAGGTTGGGACTTGCGGAGCTTGCAAATGGGTAATTCGTACAGTTATATTTGTGCTATAACTGGTTATGATTGCCCTGAACCTGCAAGTCTAGCCCTGGATAATTAGGGCAAGTTGAGGTTACTTAGGCGGGAACCTGGTTTAGGGTTCAGGCCTGAGGGGTTATATAGAGGGCTGGTTAGGGGAATCCATAATATGCATACCCGATGAGTTTCATCCGGGCTGCGCGGCATGACCAGCTGAAGCGTTTGAACTCCTGGAACCTAAATGAATCCTTTGGGAGGTGTACAATTGAGGCTCTAGGGTTCAAGACCCAAGTCTGATCCCTACATCTTTACATCCGAAAAGAAATTTAAAAATGAAGCCCCCCTAGGCCCTGAACCCCTAAACCTAAACTGGCCATAAACCCCTAAACCCTAAACTGGCCATAAACCCCTAAACCCTAAACTGGCCATAAACCCCTAAACCCTAAACCCCCAATCCCAATATA
>CAJNIZ010045629.1:0-10129 GCA_905231905.1 Symbiodinium pilosum | reverse complement strand
GCTACACCATCCCCAGGACAACGCTGTAGATACCATCATATAGGGGGTTCCCAAAATTCGGGGTACGATTTTGGGGGTCCCCATAATAAGGACTATAGTATTTTGGGGTCTATATTGGGGTCCCTTAATTTTGGGAAACTACCAAGTAGTTTGTCAGATGCGCGTCACCCAATGGTTCACCTTCTCGCAAAGTACTTTCACCGTCTTGTTGGGATGCCGGGCGAATCATCGGAGCCAGGAATCAGAGTCAATCACGCGGACCTGCTGGATCCAAGAAGTCATCCGAGGCTTCCTGCAGGGTTTAGGGTTTAGGGTTAAGGTGCTGTGTCGAAGCCCCGTCAGCCTCACTGGGCGCTTCCAAAACTTCCTGCACTGCTTTTATACCTTCAAATGTAAGAAGCCCTCTTGCAGGAACTCATAGAAACTCTCAAAAAGGGACCCCTAAGCCTTGGAAGCCCCTACGCCGCATGCGTACATGCGATTTCCCTATGTAACGCTGTATGCCTGCGATCTAACTCCTTGAAAGGGCTCCTAAACCCTAAACCCTGAACACTAAACCTAAACCCTCAAACCATACACCCCAAAACCCCTTAAAAGCCAAAACCATAAACCCCCAAACCTTGAACCCTAAAGCCCTAAAGCCCTAGAAACCTAAACCCTGAGCCCTAAACAGAATCCAAAGCCTTGCCCAGCCCTCCATGGACTGAATCCGACATCATCCACTAGCAAACGTGTCGAAACCGCCTCCAGAAGAATGTTGACAATCGGAAGGCACAGTTTTGGGTGGGTATATAATAATGGGGTTCAGGGTTCAGGCTTTGCGGGTATAATCTCTCGATATATATATATATATGAATATATATATATATATGTATATATGCTGTTTGCACAGCTGTACAAGGACTATAGAGGGATAAAACATGATAGAACCATAGCTGAAAACTACATCCCCAACCCTCTCCACCCGGAGCCGTCCTACGTCAGCGAAATCAGCACGGGAGTCTCTCCACTGGCATTGCTGGAGCGACGCATGCGACGTGCGGGGGGGCGAGGGCTGGTAGAGCTGGATGGATGCCCGCGAACTAAACTCATCACAGGCCGGCGCATGGCACGCCATTGCCTGGACGCATGATACATATACCATGCTGATCCTCTACACAGTTGACAGTTAGTTTAGGAGATTTGGGTTCCAGGATACAAAAACCTTAGAGAGAATTCTGACAAGAGAAAAAGGTCTCAGGCGGCTCGGCTGCTGGAAGGAGGGGATGTTATTGGTCTGCAGCTCCACGCGGTCCTGGCAGGAATTAAGATCCAGGGTCTTGCAAACGCAAACCTGACTTAGGGAGGTCGTATTCCACAGTGGACAAGACTTAAAGGAACAAACCCTAAACCCTAGACAAAAAACACTAAACCCTATAAATTCCCTCATTCCCTAAACCTCAGTCAGGAACCTCCCTTGCTGGCAAAGTCCTCGTCGGAGGACTCCACCAGCTCACCCGCACGGGTCTTCGGGGACTCGGCTGAGGACTCGTCGCAGGATCCTCTGATAATTCCACCCCTGTAAGGCTTTCTGGGGTTTGGGGTTCGGAGTTCAAGGTTTAGGGTTTGAGGGTTAAGTTCCCCCGATAGAGCCCAAGAATGAAGAATCCTCACAATGATACCCTCTAATTTTGGGAACTTCCCATATAGGCCTTATATGAACCCGCGTCGCCCTCTAGGGTCCCTCAAAAAGATCCTTAAACCAAGGGGGCTACAACCCCAGGGTTACAAACCTAAAGCCGTGAAACCGTAAAACCCTAAAACACTGAAACTTCAAAACCCTGAAACCCTAAACCCTGAAACCCCAAACCCTGTAAATCCTGCTTCGGACCGGCCAGGGGTGGAGGGGCCCTTGGCCTCTGCAGGCGTCTGGGCGATGAAGCGGCTCATGTCCACCGTCATCTCCATGGGCGTCCCCTCCCCAACCAGAAATCTGGCAAGGTGCGGAGCTGGCGATGCATTGTTAGGCGCTAGCGGTAAGGCTGGAGAAGCATGCGAAGTATGCTGTTCCTGAAGCTCAGAGCGTCCAGAAAACGAAGTCGCTGGCGCAGTCGGGACTGGGGGCAAGGCTCGTCGCGGAGGGGCCACGCAGGGACGGGCCGGCAAGGCTGGGGTCGCATCGGAAATCATTGACATTGGCGTCTCAGAAACGACTGTTCGGTGGTTCTGTCTACCAAAACCTGCCAGTAGCGGCGTCTCCTCGCCGAATCCACGCGAAAAGCCAGGGGTCTCGTCGCCAACAAATACTGATAATGCCGATGGCTCTGAGAAAGCTGATGGCGCTGAGACCAGATCCACGAACTCTTCAACAGAATCTTCCCAAGGTGTCACTGCCCCCATTCCTGCCTCGGACAGCATCCTGCCATACTCGGCGGTGGTCATTGTTTCACTTCCACCCTCGGCATCAGCCCACTGCCTCTTTCGCGAAGCTGAGGCCGCGCTGTGTCCGCTTACGTCAGCCATCCCTGTAGTGGCAACCAACCAGATCAGCCTGTGTTACCTCATTTGCGAGCCTGAGGCATGTGAATGCGTGTACAGAAGACCCCATCAAGAGTAGAGTTACGTGCTATCCTTGTGAAGATCCCTCTTGCATTTATCCACATGAACTGGCTCAGTCGATCTATGTTTTGGGGAAATCCCCCATGAGCTCAAACATTTTGGTGCCATACATAAACACATACTGGAATCAACAAACCGTAGGAAATGATTAAGCATCCAGCGCCGGATATGACACAAAGAGCATTTCGGCCTGCACAAAACTAATGTTTTGACTCAGGAATCCCTTCTCGACCAGGCTAAACACCCTGCCGAGCGCCAAATATCAGACATGTCACTCACCCAATATAGACAAGGTGCTGTTCACTATTACTCCCAGGAGGAGTGACTAGCAACATTCACACAAAACTGTGGCCACGCATACTGATGGTCAGAAACCGTGTCCATTTGATAACAATCGTATGCTCAGCAAGCGCCTATTGAAAAGACGGTATCCAATATACAACGTAATTTCACTCATGGCTGCTTTGGCCCAGGCACATTTCCCATTCTCAACTAAGTACAAGTAAGTATATGCGTCCTTTACTTAGCGCTTGGGGGATTGTATGAGGACACTGAAGGTTTACGGAGTACAATCGAAGTTTAGTTGGGGTTTTAAGTAAGTCAAGAATGTTCAAAGTTGTCCCTGCGCACCCTGAATGCAATGCAATGCCGAACCTTTGCACATAGATGTCCTCGAGCCAGGGCTTATGCCACAGCGCCTCAGCTTTCATGCCGAAAACTGAACATTGTTTAGCAATTCAAATGGCAAAAGCCTGTGTGTCGAAGGTTACACATATGACTCAATACCGGAACCATTTGGATCAGGTTCATTCTACATTGCGTTCATGATGGCCATCTAAGCAGTCCGCAACCGCAAGCCAGCCTTTAAGATGACTGAAGTCGTGCAGCTTGGCATCAAGGAAGACTTGCATGGGCAATCATCAGGCCAACAGAGCTGACAGCAATTTACATATTTATTCATGACTGTATCCAGGTGCCACCATAAACTGGCGTCCGGTTACGTTGGCAAATGCTGTAAGCATTGCAAGCACCCGTGCAAGTGCCACACAAAGTTTCCTAAAACCAAGTGAAACACGATAGATCCGAGCCAAAGCTGCAACATGTTCTGCATCAAAACTCACTCCAGGCCACTCAAAAGCCGAGCCATTCTGTACCGAATTCACATACTCGTGACAACTCCAGAACAACTTTGGCTCTTTTTCCCCACCAGACAGGCGGCATCGCACCACTGTCCAATCCAAGCTGCTGACTTCCTCAGCGCTGATGACACGCTCACTGCGTGACACACTTTCTGCAGTGGGAAGGCTGCAGCTGCATGCATGACCTTCGTGGCAAGAAGCACCACCTTCGGAAGATTCATGTTGGCCTCCTGATGCCCTTTTCACATGGCCATGTCTCCAACATTCTCAAACCATCTCGTCTCTTCCCACTCTCTGCGGCAAAGATCGGTACAGGAGGCTGGCAGCTGCCGAGCCCTGCATGGTTTCCGCCGTCGCCGCCGCACCGGTCTGGGGGTCAGAGTTCGCAGACTGAACATCCCCATACATCCCCCCTCAGAAGGAGGGTATGTGCTGCAGTCTTGACTCCAAGACGGACCCTTAAGAGGGATGAATATCCTGGTTAGGCCTGGTAGCTGGCGCAAAATGGCTGTAGCCAAATCGAAAAATGTCCCTCCCTGCCCATCATCTGCCTGGCAACGGAAGTCTGGACCCAAGCATAGTCTCGGTGCACTCAGTCCCACATCCCATATCTTAACCTCGTTTCGGTGCACTGAGAATAGGACAGACTATGTTGGGGCTTCTAATTGTTTTCAAACCCTCTTGCGGCGTTGGTTGACGTCCGAAGAGGCCGTGGAAAGGGAAATCTTGATGGAAGGGCTGTCTGCATCGAGACAAGGCAAGCCTGCCGGTCCATAGGCTTAGGGCCCAGGGGGCTCAGAAGGATTCGATCAATGCTGTAGCCAGAGCTCAAATCAGCTCAGATGGGAGCTTTGGGCACGACTTTTGCCTGCAAAGGCAAACACAACTCGCGCAATTGAGAAAGGTGGTGATTCTTGTGAGGCATGTCGGACCCTTGAAGCTATGTCGTCCACTTCAGAAACTGTTAGAGCAGAGAATCTGCAAGACTATGTGCTTCAGCTTCTGCCCGCACAACTCTTAGCCAGTGACCGAGTACAGGAACACTCAAGACTGGACTCCATTTAACTTGAACGATGACATACGCACCCGCCGGGACATGATGAAGGCGAGATAAAGCATTGGCAGGTCCCATCCCAAGTATACTTCCAGGAATGCCAAAGGGAGTCTGCATGGTGGCAACCAGACTGAAGCAGTCCAACGCACAGCGCCAGTGCCAGACAAGCACCCAAACTTGAGCTGATGTCTACTCGTTGGCAAGGGTAAGGGTCTTTGAAGCATGGTATACCTCAACTGCTGAGCACCAAGGAAGACATTGAACTTTTTTAGCAAGATTTGCGTGTGGTGCTTGTGGGCTCAGGTGGGCTACTGTGCCTACGATGAACCTGGAAAACTCTGGGAGAGCACGACAGTTTGCGAGGGCACCGCCAGCAACACTCTGAAAGGATCCTAATGCCCATGGGTTGGTCAAATGGCCAGTGAGCCTACCATGAAGTGGAAAGTCTCTGCGGCAGCCACAGGCTCGGGCGAGAAGCAGACGCAATCCATCCGCTTGAGTGCGATCTGTCCACCACAGCACTGGCCAATTTGTAATAAGTTGCGAACCTGAAATTACACCAATTTGGCTGCTATAGTCTGTCTAAACTACCATTTAAAGCAAGGTCGGGCGAGGTCGTGAAAACTTTTCCAGCAGCAACAACTGCTACTACGTGCACAAGCTGGCGTAGGAGTGGCACTGGTTCACGTTTTTTCCTGCGCAGCGGCCGTTCACCTTAGCTAAGCTTGTCGACGGCCTGCTGGCATCGCTTCCCCTTGCTAGGGCCTAGAAATAGGCAGATCAGCAATGGTCACGTAAGCCAAAGAGCGAGTACCCTGCTCTTACTTTGCTGCAGCTTTCGACTGCCTTTGCACGTTCATGCCTGCCCAGGGCTCACATTGAAGCATGCCAGCGCCGGCAGCTGCGGCTAGATGACACCTTGCGGAATGACCAGGCGACAGGGCACAGCCAGGTTGCACAGAATCATTTCAGTTCGTGCGCGCTGTTAGACTTCCTGGGCTGACTGCCAACATCGTTTCCACCCAGCGCGCTCCCTGACTCCAACACCACACAGGCTCACGCCTTTTTGATCTGGCTGCTCAACAAGCACATCTGGACACCGCTTCTTTTCGAAACAATCGTACAGGGGCGATGTTGAACCTTGCTTGCAGCTGAAACCTTCAGTTCGAGTTCAATGACGACGACTGCGCAGGACCAGGAATCAAGTGTCCCACGCATGGGAGTAACAGCGTCCTGCAAAATTCTGTGCGACAGGCTTGCCACTGTCCTCACGTACACCTTTTCCCATGGCACCATCTGAAACCTTCTGGAAAACAGCGCGCTACGGGAGCCTTAGCCGTACTTTGCAGGTCACGGAAGACATCAACATACTGTCAAATGATAAAGCTTGGTAGCAATCCGTGGAGGCCTCTCGCGAGCAACAAATTTTTGAGAATGCAGATCTGCCTTGGCATAGACACGTCAGCAACGGTCACGCAAGCCAAAGAGCGAGTACCCTGCTCTTACTTTGCTGCAGCTTTCGACTGCTTTTGCAAACCTACACCTGACTGTATGTTCCCAGGCCCCGCATTGAAGCGTGCCAGCGCCAATTGCTGCAGCTAGATGACATCAATGGCTAAACCGCCCCCTGCAGCATTGCAGTGAAGCTGAATGGTTCGGCCTCAGTGCACAGCATCACTTACGCTGCCGGCCAACAAGGTCTCCCAGTAGGGCGCGTGCTGACTCCACCAACATGCACGGATGCTTTTGGAATCTGGCTGTGCAACTGGCGCGCCTGCAGACTCCAGCACCACACACGGATGCATTTACAATCTGAGTGCCCAACAAGAAGCCCTTCTCGAACAATTGTACGAGAACAATGTTGCACCTTTTGTGCAGCTGAAAGCCTCGCGACGGCACCATCTGAAACCTTCTGGAAAACAGCACGCTACGGGAGCCTTAGCCGTGCTTTGCAGGTCACGGAAGACATCAACATACTGTCAAATGATGAAGCTTGGTAGCAATCCGTGGAGGCCGTAACAGTGTCCTGCAAAATTCTGTGCAACAGGCTTGCGGATGGCCTCAGCCATTTGGGTTGCTGGGCCCTTGAACGGACAGCCGTGAGGTTGACTAGCTTAAACCTATGTCATTGCCTTGCTGCGCAAGGAGGCAGGGAAGTCCGGCAAACGAGAAGCTTTACAGCAAGGTGCAAATCTACAGCTTTTTCAGGTCCGAGACATAAGGCTCACATTTTGCCAGTCAAAGTGGTGGTTTTTGCCGTTCACTGAACAGGCAGACATCTGCAAGCCTGCTCTTGGGGATGCATAAACAGCTGGAACGCGCTTCAAACCTGCCAATCCATTTCCATTTCCTCCAAGCCGTCTGCTTTGCTTCAAGGGCTGCACACTACGACTTTGTTGTTGTTTTGCGACTCAGTCTCATCATTTGTCCAGTAAAGAATCTGACTGTACATTCTGGGCTGCTCGGTCTAAGATTACCAAGGCGAATATTGCAGCTGCAGCTTGCACACCTTGGCGTGCTCTTGGGCAGGCACTCCAACGACACTGATTGGCTGCTATAGTAAGCCACAACGGCAAAGTCTAATGCTCCTCTTCGAATGCCCGCGCAGATCTCAACCCATTAAAGCAGTTCGCGCAGTCGCGTGCTTACAGCGGAGAACTTGCCGCCAAGAGGCAGCTAACTGCCTGAATCTTGCCAGGGTGGCTAGCCTCAAGTGTCCAAGTGCCCAAGCGCCGCGCAACACCACAAAGCAGGCTTGAGAACATTTGAGCACAAGTGTCCAAATTTCTGAGCGGCGCTCACTACCAACAAATTTCTGTCCATGACCCTTCATGCAACAGCCGGAAGGACACCGGCCTTCCACACATTTGGAACGCAGTGTAAGAGCCATCTTTCAATTCCGCAGGCGCTGTCCTCACCCAGAGCTCCGTGCATGTAACTTTTGGGCAGCAGTTTTGCGCGGTTTCAGTCGACCTTGCACTGGCAGTAACTCGCAGGTGTGTTGCACATCCTGGCCATCCTGCAAAAAGGTTCCAGCTGCATGTGCCACGAAGGCAACACGACGCTGCAAGTTTCATGCGCACACTTTTGCATTTGGACAACCATCTGACCATTGTAGGCGGTGGAATCGGTCCATTTAGCTTCGAACCAACACGCAACAATCTTGGCCATGGCGAACTGACACGCCCCATAGTGCACGCCGCCACCATTCGTACACTGCTATGGGTCCAACAAATCAATAATGTACCAGTGGCTTAATCAGGTGTTGCCTGTACCCTGCCAGAAGCATTATGGGGAGGAAACAGCATGCCTTATCCTTCTCCCGTCCGTGCGGAAAAGCTTTGGTGCAAATCTTGGGAAAGTTAGAGGCTTGCAATGGGGGCACGGACCCCTCGCGAGCCGGAAAAAAGAGAGCATCGGCAACAGGACTCTGTGCCTGCTAACTTGGAAGAGTCTCAGCCTTCATTGGATCAGTCGCTGGTCTCACTATGGCTGACGGATGAAAGGATTCGCAGTCAGAAATGCCGGGCTTCTTAACGTCACTACGGACAGCTATGGAGCATCGGACTCGTCAAGGACTACTGGTCTCTCGATGGACACATGCTCTCCATCACTGCCAAGATCATGTTTGGTGACCTGGCATCAGCACATGGCGGTGTGCCCGGCGCCGGAAAGACCAAGTGCATGGCCATGATCAGCAGCTTAGTGGTAGGAGCGCTCTCCATAGATATCGAAGGCAGCTCCATGACTTCGGTTTCTCTCGGCGTGACAAAGCCTCAGCCTAACTTGCGATTCCCGCCTGGGAAGATATGTCGACCCATACTGAGGACTATGTCACCTAGCAGATTATCTCATAGGGGCCCTCCCACCGTTAAAATTGCATCACGATATGGCACAGTGACTTGGCCCTCAAGGACGTTCCCAATATCAAGTTGAAAGGTGGCAACCCTTCTAAACCCACTATACCTCCAGCCTCGTACTCACTGACGAAGCGCGCAGTATCTGCGTGAGCACTCGCCTCGAGTGGAACTGCAAGTCAATGTGACTGGAACCTTCGTCCGAACCTGCTGTAAGGATTTCCTCGAAATTTGGAGCATATGGTAGCTCAAAAGGTGGCTTTCCACCAGGAGCACAGCGTTTCTTGGATGTTCGAACCCATATTTGCAGGGGCCCACTTTGGGCGTCTAAAAACATGGCCAAACTTGCCACGCACGAGGTTCCTCCCCAGTATATCAGCCTGGCTGCTCTAGGCGCATCCTTCACCGTCTCAGACTATCGCACTAGAGCTTCCATTAGGGTGGAAGCGCGGCTTCTCCGCCATCTCTCAGATGCGAATCAAGGCAGAAGGAACGCTATAAAGGGGAATCCATACAAGGACTCTATCCAGTGGGCAGAGTCATGAGGGAGAAGGGTTGGTGGCCGGAGCCACTGCACTGGGTAAGCATCATCACAGCTACCAAAGCAGTAGGGCCTACACAAGGCCTCACGGTGTACATCAACACCAAATACTCCGATTTTATGGGGGATGTTCTGGGCGGACAGGACAGAGCAACAAGCGCGTTGTCTCGTAGCCTCGGAGTGATGGTCATCATCTCCCCTCCAATGCCAGCTGGCCTTGCGGCTAACTATATTAGTCTAGTAACAGCATTAGGCTCATTCTTTACCAGCCAGGAATATAAGGCTGGAGACTCAATTTGGCCGTAAACAGCGGACGGCGCGTGGCGGAAGCTTCGATGACACGCGACCGGCCATACGCAAGCTCACTTCCGTGCAGCTGCCATCCTGACGATGCTCTTAGACCTCCACGTGGCCAAGACTGGCGGAAGTCTTTGTGATTGGTCACCTTTATGGAGAGCTTATACTTATGTGCTTCCGAGACATTGCATGTCTCGCTTCAAGCAGATATTGTTCGGACATTTCCGAACACACGTCTTTCATTCCCTTCGAAATATTTCAAACACATTTCAGATCCACTTGTTCGACATTCTACATGTTCATGTTTTTTACAAGGTTGACTTGGAAGAGACGCACCAAACTTAAAATTCTGTGGGTTTCCAACAGTGCTAAGTAGCCAACTTAAGCTTAACTCCAGAAGTTAAACCCCGAAAGACAGGCAGGCAAAGCGGAGGATAGCACAAGTTACAGACGAGCCGAAGAGGTAAGCGAAAAAAGAAGGAGCAAATGCAGGACCATACGCATACCACCGCGCGAGGCTGGTCCCGTCACCCTTCGGCGAAGGGGGGCTTGAAGGGGTGCTTGAAGGGGGGACGAAGGGGGGCGGACGATGGGTCGAAGGCTTCAAGGGGGGCTTGAGGCTTGAAGAGGGGCTTGAAGGGGG
>CAJNIZ010045628.1:10427-43794 GCA_905231905.1 Symbiodinium pilosum | reverse complement strand
CCTTAACAGCAACCCAGACATTTGGTCGGGCTTGGGATCTAGAGTTTAGGGTTTAGAGTTTAGGGCTTTAGGGCCTAGGCTTTGGTGTTTAGAGTTTTGGGTTTAGGGTTTTGAGGGTTTAGGGGGTTTAGGCTTTTGAGGGTTTAGGGTTTAGGAGTCATCCCAATATGTCCCATTATAGGAGTTTCGCTTGTCTTTTCCATTCCATCATTTCCAGCTAACCAAAGGTAAGTCTGAGGTTCAGGGCAATTATGACCTAACTGTTTTTTAGACGTCGTATAGGTTTAGGATTTGGGGTTTAGGGTTGGTGCAGTTGTGAGCTAATTAATTTATAGTGGGGGTTACAGTGCTGGGTTGGTGCAGTTGTGACCTGATTATCTTATGGAGGTCATCTGGGTTTAGGATTTGGTGTTTAGGGTTTAGGGTTAGTGCAGTTATGACCTAATTGTTTCCTAGAGGTTATATAGGGTTTATACGAGGGTTCTATAGGGTTGTATAGGAGTATTTAGGAGTATCTGAGGTTCGGGGTATTTGTAACCCAAGTCTAGTTGTACTCGTAAGCTAAATTGAACTCCCAAAGCCCCCGGACATCGCTATAACGGGCTAATACGTACCAGCTCTGCGCGGAGTTAATCTCGGAATACTAGGCGGTACTTGGGGGATTTGGGGGTAATGCATAGTAATGATAATGGGGTGGGTGAGTGACTGCACAGCCACTTTCGTGAGAAACTGCGAAATGAGGAGTCTACATAGAAGCCCCGTAGTCAAGCCAGAGTAAGATGATTTTCTCGTTTTGGTGTACTGTTGTGTCAAGGAAGAGCATGGTCTTGCTTAGTTCAACTCAATTGGAGAAGGATCAAGGATGTAGCATTCGAGATGTGAAGTTGCACATCTTCCCAACAGTTGAGTAAGAGCGTTGTTCACTTGATTCTTGATTTTCTGCTAAAAGTCATGAAGTCCGAAAGTTTAGGTGTGGGCTGCACCGTATACGTTGGCCAAGAAGCCAGAGAAGCGAAGCTCGGCCAGGCACAAATCGCGATGAAGGCATGCTGATGAAACTGGCTTGCTGTTAAGGAACTTAAATTAAGTTACCATATTTGGGAAAACCCTATTATTTACTATATATACCCATTATGGTAACTTAATTTAAGTTCCTTAACAGCAACCCAGGAAAGCAGTTGGGTATGTCCAAAGAACAGCTTCCGCGCCGAGAGCAATCTTTGCCCTGTATTGGCCATTGTCGACGCGCGCGCATGGCAGCATCCTGCAACAATCCCGTGTGCGAAAGCGCTTAGGCTTGGTTGGCATCGCCCATGGAGCATGTTTTCCCGAAACGCGAAACCCTGCAGTTGCGCGCCTAGGCCTGGGTAAAGAAAGACCCAAGAAAGAGCCAGGTATCATACAGTTCCCGAGACTTACCTCGAGACTGTAGAATGACAGCTCAGCTCTCTTCATAGGTTAAGGCTTCAGGGGAGGTAGCTGAAGGCAGATCGATGCCGATGACAGGGCTATCCCCACCGGAACAGCCCCCACCCTCAAATATACTTGATAAGGCTTTTACATAAACGTAACTTAGGACTCAATCGGACTTCATTTAGCAGGGGCTCGTGTGTTAGATTCGCGGTAGTATAGGATCCTATGAAGAATGCTGTGGGTTTAGGATTGAGACTTCGACTCACACAGCCGTGCCTTTTGGGAGTCTTGTGCTTGTTTGATATCCCGATTAAACAGTTGAAATAAGCTTTTGAGAGGGTACCAGGGCCGAAAAAGTCCTAACCGCTTCCCCTGATAGTGCGGGCCCTAAATCCTAAACCCTAAACCCTCGATCCTAAACCCTGAATCCTTAGGTTGGGCAACCTTGTTTGCGGGGGCATTCAGGTTCCCATGTAGCACCCTCAACCCTCAGTGGCACGCGCCAACCCCCAATGGTTTAGGGTAATCAGAGATCTTAAGCCCTTTCCCTGTTACAGCCTACCTAAACCCCAAAAGTATGTAAAATAATGGCCCTAAACCCATAATAATAGCCCAAAAGGCCATTATTCTACATACTTTTGGGGTCCAGGTAAAACCTAAAGCCTAGCACGAGCCCTGAATAAGCCTGCAACAGGCCCAGAACAACTGGAACTGTATGGGCTACAACACACTGGTTCTTGATTTCCGGCTGGTTTATAATCACCTCCCAGTAGTGATAACCCCACCGCCCGCTGATAGCAAACATTCCCCACATAATGTAATGGTACCATGCTTGGGGTATTCGTTCTTAGGGGCTTTATTATTCAGAGGGCTAGACCATGATCGCAAGAGTTTTTGTCTTAGGCTTCAGCAGTAGTGCAAGTTAGCCATTCCATGCTTGAAGGAGTCGGCCCACGCTGTGTAGGTCTTAGCTTCAAGAGAATGCCCTCACACCAGCATTAAATACCCGCCCAGCCCGAATATTAGATACGGCCCCAACATATCAGGCTTATTACGGGGGAGTATTCATTTAAGGTTTGGAGGCAGGGTGGATTTAATAGTATTATTATGAAGCGACTCCCTGGACCCCCAAAGTATGTAGAATAATGGCCTTTTGGGCTGTATTTAGGGGATTTGGGCCATTATTTTACCTACTTTGGGGGTTTAGGTAATGGTTTTCTAGACGATTGTTCAATACAAACACCGACTTAGCTCAGGCTTTGCAACTATTCTGAATCATCATTGGGTGTAGTTGTTACCTGGACCCCCAAAAGTATGTAAAATAATGGCCTTTATGGCTATTATTATGGGTTTAGGGCCATTATTTTACATACTTTTAGGGTTTAGGTAGTCTTGAGTACATCCAGGCCGATAGCTATAGTATAACAATTGTATCCCAATCCGGCACCTGAATTGCAATTGGCAGGAGCTGGCGGCCGCTTCTGAGTGCGCTGCAGCGGAGGCCGTGGGCTTTCTGACTGCCGCCTGAAACTTTAAACCCTAAGCCCTAGGAGACAGGTCACTCTATAGGGCACACGGTGACCCACGGTTTGGGTTTGGGGCCAGTGTTGGAAACAAGTTTCAGCATACTAAACCTCAATAAAGGAATATCAACATGTAGGTTGTGATAATAACCCGTTTAGTGTTTAATGGCTCTACAGAACATTGGGATAATATATGGATATGCATGATCTTTACGTCCAATTCTATAAGTCTCCATTCGAATTTAGTGGGAATTTAGTGGACACCTACTGGATGGATGTGTAATTTTCTAAAGTTGAGTGCTGTAAAGGGAAGGGGAAACGTGGGACCTCAGGAAGACCAGATTCAAGCTATATGGTAGTTTCCATGAATAAAGATGGCCCAATGCAGACCCCGAAAGACTACAACCCTTATTATAGGCACCCCCTAAAGGTATCCCTAATTGTGGGAAACCCTGTGTGACCTGTTGAGGGTTCAGGGCCTGCAAGGAAGAGATACTGCAGGGGCCTGAAGAATGCCGCACATCATTTTGAGGTTTAACTGGTAGTTTCCCAAAATAAGGGAACACAATCTAAACCGTAATATATTAAGAATTATACAGTATAGTCCTTATTATGGGGACCCCAAAAAAGAAAAGGTACCCCTTGTTGTGGGAAACCCCATTTGAGGTACCCTGGGCCTTACATATCATGAGGAATCTAGGACCGCAGTGTTGGTAATCAATCAGGCTTCTGAGGAAGCTATATCTTGCAGAATCGAGTCGTAGTGCCATTCCCCTCAATTGTGTGTGGAGATACTAGTGAGGTAACCTCCTTTAACCTTCTGGACTCCATATAGCCTTATTAACATGATGAAAAAAATACCTTTTTTTGGGCCTGGAAAGTCAGCAGCTAAGAATGAATGATAGTCTCCTGTAACTCTTAGTATGGATAGCATCAGTGCTTCATGTAATGCCTGCCTAGCTTAGCCCTTAAACCTGATATAATACCTGTATCATCCTGGCGTCCATGTCCTTTTTCCATTTTCCTTTCCATTTGATTCTCTTTTCTTCCATAATTCGCATTGCGCCCACCTAGCTCTATATACCCTAGAGATTCCCTGCTTATCCTGTATAACACTTGGCACTCAGAAAAGGAACCTGGTCCCGCAAACCTTAAACCCTAGCTTCAGCAATACCCTCAGAGCAGGCAAAACGTGCCGAGGAGGCCGAAAAGAAGATAGCTCAGCTCCTGGAGGAGCGAGGCTTATGGGGGTTAATATGGGGAGTNNCCTAGGCATATAGGGGTTATATAATGACTGTATAAGGGTTAGGGTCTAGGGTTTTGGGTTTAGGGTTGAGGGTCTCCCAGACCCCTGGGAGGATCTAGAAAGTAGAACCTCCAATATGGTACCCTATGCTATTATTGGGTAATTTCTAGACTCCCTTAAGGGGGTTCTACTTTCTAGATCCGCCCAGGGGTCTGAGGAGGTGGTCAGCGGTTTCAGACTTTGAGGGTGCAAAAACACTTGCAAAGGGTCCTTTTCGTATTGTTAGTATGTCTACCTTTTTTTTGACAATAAGGAGTATAGTGCTCATTTGTTTAACAGCGCATGCCCCTGGGTAGAAGTTTTGGGGAGTTCGGTAATTCAGGATGGTGAGTATTAAGAAGTTGGTCAAACCGTGTTTGGGCATTATATCCCTAATCCCGAAACCTAAAATCCTAAATAATGGTTTCCATCATTTTGTCCATGATCCCTGTATGTCCCTATAGCATCCCCATAAAACCCTTTTTCGATAACCACCCTAAACCCAGACCCCTGGGCGGATCTAGAAAGTAGAACCCCCTTGAGGAGTCTAGAAAATACCCAATAATAGCATAGGGTACCATATTGGGGGTTCTACTTTCTAGATCCTCCCAGGGGTCTCAGAGACCCTAAACCTTATAGCCCCTTTCTCGAGCTTTGTTTCGCCCCAAGAACGCCGCAGGCCGGCAGCAACCCAGAGAGCCCAATATGAGCCATAGTCTAAACTCCTTAAAGGGGGGTTATATAGGGGATTATATAGGGGACTAGTCTAGGGGTTATTAAGGGGTATACTAGGAGTTTAGACTATAGCTCATATGACTTTATGAATGAAAATACCCTAAATGGTATTGAGATCCTTAGCCAGATTTAGGAACGTTCCTTAATTAAAGGGTATTGGGCTCCCTGGGAAGCATTTGGTACCATGCGTCGATGTCCTTCAGAAGAGGGTCGGGCCCAGTTCGCTGATGCCAAGGGTGGCCCCGCCAGGATGCTCGACCACATTGCTGCCCAGTTGGCTTCGCACCGTCTCCCGACGGTCCAGCATCTCATTCCTGTTGATGAGACCAACAGTATGGGTATGCAGACAAGGGCTGTCATCCTCAAACGCAATGGCAAATGGTGTGATGTGTATGTCCAGCGTTTGTCCTTCTTCCTCTACTTTCGACAGAGTGCCATCCCTTGGGACAAGATCAAGCCAGGCACTTGGTTTGATTGCGTCGTAGACATGACTGGTTTCTTTGATCCCACCAGAAATAGTAATATCAAGCCCCCTAGGGTTAGGTAGGGTTCAGGGTTAGGGTTTACAGAGGTTGTTTGTTCAGGTTATTGCCGTGCTTGGACCCTGCAGGTCCTGCTGCCTTGAACTCACATTCCCCCAAACCATGGAAGCCCAAAAGGGCCTTGCCAAGATTACCGTCCTTCAAGCAGGCACGATACTGTAATCATGTCCATGTAGATCCTAGTTCTTCGGGGTGTTTGAACCCCAAAGCCTCAAGGATCTAGAAGTTGGGTTCGGGATTAGCAGATTTAGGGTCTCATGCTTCCAGGCTTATGGTCCAGGGACCTAAGCCCTAAACCTTAAACGGAGTTTAGGGCTCAGGGTTTAGGATTGCTTCTCGTTGTTGATAGAGGTTTCAGGGTTGTAGGGTTTGGGGGTTTAGGGTTCCGGGTTTAGGGTTTAGGGTTGTAAGGGGTTGTACGCCTGTGTGAGGGGGGCGACCCTTGTCAGGAACCCTACAGGACCACATGAGTTTATATGAGCTATAGTCTAGACTCCTTAAAAGGGGGTTATATATAGGGGGTTATATAGGGGAGTATTGTAATTAGGGGTTCTTAAGGGAGACGCGGGGGGTTTAGGCTATAGCCCGTACATAGGCGTCATTGGTGCCATATTGGGGGAACCTTTCGGACGTATGACCTTAGGGGTACAACTCGGCAGCATCCCCAGTTTCCGCGGCTGTTGTTAAGGAACTTCAATTTTGTTGCTATGATAAGGAAACCTGCTACTTACTAACACCCACATCATGGTAGCTAAATTTAAGCTCCTTACCCGCAACCATAAACCTTAATCTTAAGCGCTAAGCCCTAAACCCTAGGTCCTAAACCTTCAGCCCTGACCCTAGCACCCAAACCCTAAGCAATAAACCTGAAACCCTAAGCCTTAAGCCTCAAACCTAAATGCCCACCCGGGCCTGCTGAGGCCGTACCCACCCGTTTCTAGGGTGCCTGGACCCAGAACTACATCCGGCAGCTATGCACACCGTCGCTTGGAGCTTCTATGAAAGCCTGGCTACTCCTCTGGAAGCGGCTCGAAATTTAGGGTCTGCCAGGCATGGGTATTCACCCAGGCCAACAAAACCCTTGACGTTAGAGGCCTCACAACCCCTCAGAGGCCCCGGAGGCCCTCGGAGGTTCTGGGAGGCCCTTGGAGGCTCTTGGAGGCGCTTGGAGGCCCCACAATTCTCTTCGCAACAAAAACTAAAGAGCGTCAGCCCGAAACCCGAAAGGAATAAAGTTGGGCGGATGCCTGCGCAAGCAGGGGGTGGGAAGAATAAACCAACATACCAACTCTTGGTTTGGGTGTGTCGGGGCGCCATTTCTACATGACACCTCCAGCCGCCGCGCAGCAAGACGCCCTAAACCCTAAACCCAAAGCCCCAAGTCCTAAACCATGATCCCTAAATCATCCTAAATTTTAAGCCATGCGCCTTAAATCATCTTAAATCCTAAACCCTAAACCTTAAACCATGCGCCCCAAATCCTAAATCCTAAGCCCTATACTATTATAAGTACCCCTGTTTCAAGGAGCCCGATGCAGTGGCAGAACTCCGGCAGCAGGTTTCCAGCATCCAGGAGGCCTGGGCCCGTGTAAGAGGATAGGGTTTAGGGCCTAGGGCTTGAGGTTTAGGGCTTAGGGCTTGGGAATTCAAGGTTTAGGGGTTAGGGGTGTCTCAGTGAGGGGGTGCGCTGGTGCTGGAAGCGCCCAGGCGCGCACCCTGACCCGCAGGAGCCCACCTTTGCTGGCGCTCCACCCTTGCCTTGACCTTTACGGGTTAGGGTTCTCTCGAACTCTGATCGTGCTCCGGTCTTCTTATTTGTTCTTTGCACCCGTCTACCTAAGCTACCTGGACGCCTGTCTAGAAGGCGGGTGCACGGTTTGGGTTGGCTCTGGCTTCGGGGTGCTTGTGCTTATTGAGATTGAGCCTGGACTTGTCCAGACTAGACCGGTGCCAGTTTGGGTTTGGGGGTGGCTCGACGCCTCTAGTTTTCTTCAGATGGTGCCCTGCCTGGATGCTTCCAATCTTGATAGGGCAGGTGGGTGCAAGTCCAGGCTGCTGGTGTTATTGAGCTTCAGCCTTCCAGGCGTCCGGACAAGACGGGTGCAAGGTTTGGATTTGCATCTGGAAGGTGGAATTGCCCAGACTACACGAGTGCCAGTTTGAGTTTGGGGGTGGCTCGAAGCATCTAGTTTTCTTCAGTGCCCTGACTGGATGCTGTCTATGGCAGGTGGGTCGTGGGCTGTCTTGGAGAAGAAGCCCTGGCTGAAGGCTGTGGAATGATTGGGAGGAGTGCTGGCCTGAAAAGGTTTGAGGCCCTAAGCCCCGAAGGTCGCTGAGGCCCTTGGGAGGCCCCTGGGAGGCCCCTGGGAGGCCCCTGGAGCTCGTACCTTATTCTAAGGGGGACCTGCCGGCTTCGGCGCGTTCGCCCTGCTCGACGGCCCCGGGGTTTTAGGGTTTAGGGTTCTTCATTTCCTTGTTCACTTGGGCAACAGTCTAACTTCCTTAAAATGTATAGGGGCATGGTATAGAGGTTATTATGAGGGGGATACTAGGAGTTTAGACCATGTAGCTCAGGTGAGGGTTCAGGGTCTTAGGGTGTTAGGGGCTTAGGGGCTTAGGGCTAAAGAGGAAGGCAAGGTCAGGGGGCCTTGTAAATTTCTTCTAGGGTTTAGGGGCTTAGGGGTGTAGGGGTTTAGGGTTTTGGGTTCAGGGTCGTCTGTCGTCGGCAAGGGCAGGAAAGGCAGGCAGCCTTGGGACCTGCCTCCGCAGCCACCACCTGAAGAGGAGACCTTGGAAGAGGTCCTGAAGGGCTGCAGGAAAGCCAGAGGCTCCTTGCAGAGCTGGCTGAACTGCTTCGAAGAGGTGGAGGGGCAGGTGAACAGCTTTGGAAAAGCAACCTTGAGAAAGGCAGAGAACCTGAAGAAGCAGGTCTGTGAGCACCCTGCTTTCTACAAGACAGTCCTCTTGCACGGTTCTGAAGTCTGTGTGGATTGATTTAGGACGGATCGTAGACCAAAACACATTAACGCGGGCCTCAAATCATAACCCTCGATCCCCAACAAGGGGTCTCCAACACACATTATATTTAACCTCTACAAGGAAAGAGGTGCAAGGAGGTGAGGCATTAGAGACTTCGTTTATACGTTTAAATGGACAGTACTGTAAATGGGCTTTCTAGGGCCTTTTTTTTCTGGTTGTTGCGTGCTAGTCCGGGGAATGAGGGGAGGATCGAGGGTTTGGAAGCGTTATCTTACTTGTGCTGCTTAGTTCTCTTTCTGGTTGAATATCTTGACAGTAGGGGATGGTCTGACTTTCCCACTTTTCCCAAAACCGTAATCCCCAAACGTGCTTCTTAAGTCTGCATTACCCAGTACTTGCAACCCGAATCCTAAATCCTAAGCCTGGCCAATCAACCCTCGCTCCTGGATTGTGATCCAGAGGCCATACCCTAACCTCTACATCCCGGCACCCTAGCCCCTTACACCGTCTAAGTCGCTAAGCAATGAACCCTAACCCTCATTCCCGAAAATCCTGAAGAACAATTCCCTAAATTGCAATGGCGCCAAAGCGCGCCTGTGCAGAAGGCGCCGCCCTGACGAAAATCCCTAAACATCAGGGTTTAGGGTCTCGGGTTTAGGGTTTAGGGTTTAGGGCACATCCAAGCCCTACATCCCAGATCCTCAGACCTTGAATCCCTGAGCCTCAATCCTTACAACCCCATGGCCTAATCCCAAAGCCTTACATCCTTACAACCTGTAAGCCCTAAAGCCCTAAATCCTAAATCCTACGCTCGAAGCCCCACGTCAGAAACCGCTAAACCCCTAATCCGAACTCCTTGGGCCTGTAACCTCTGCTGCATTTACGATGAGGCCCGTGGAACGTTAGTCTGGAGCCTCAACCATGCTAGGGTTTAGGGTTTAATGAGTGTTTAGGGAACGCTGCAAAAAAAGTCACATACTAGGCCCTGTACACTGGGCCCCCAGTTCCCTAACTAGTGCGTTCAGGTTTCCAGCCCAGTAGCCTACTATTTAGGTAACTGGGAGCCTTCGGGAGGTATACCCTAAACCCAAAGCCCTAAACCCTGAACCCTGAACCCTAAACCCTAAGCCCTAAACCCTAAGCCCTCTACCCTAAACCCTAAGCCCTAAACCCTAAGCCCATATTTCTTTTCTTCCCTTTGATTGAAGGAGCTGTCTGCGGCTTTAGAGAGGGCCACAGCGGAGGCCGCGCGATCCCAAATGAAATTCCGGCTCAGGGTGTATTAGGGTTTATTAGGGTTTATTAGGGTTTTTTAGGGTTTATTAGGGTTTATTAGGGTTTGGGGTTGTAGGGTTTAGGTTTGGGGACTTGAGGTTTAGGGTGTGTTGTGTTTATTTAGGGGTTTAGGGTTTTAAGGTTTCGGGTTGAGGGCTCCGAATCCGTCGCCCGACACCCTAGTCTACACATTGGACGTCCCTATAGGGCTCCCAGTTACCGAACTAGTAGGCTACTGGGCGATGTAACTATAGGGTATATAGAATCTAGAACCCTAAGCCCTAAACCCAGCAACGAAAGAACAAGGGAATGACAGGATAGACTATGGTCTTCTAGTCGGCATTTCCTTGGATCTCTACCGCAACACGGCGTGCTACACCTCAGAGTTCCTCTGCAGAGTAACTGTTAAGGAACTCATTCTAAGTCATAATGGATGGAGGAATTAAGTCATTCCCCATATGTTCAGACATATTCTGTTATTTCAATGTGAACTCCTTACTCCTAAGGCGCAAAATAGCCCAGGCGCCTTGAATAGTATGGTCTTTCGGCTCAAGAGCCTTGTATCATAAGTCCTTCGAGCCTTAGGGTAACAGATTCCCCCGATTGTAGTCCCGGCATGCCCCTGAGAAGCTCTCACAGTGGTCCGGCACACAGTCTGGAGGGCTTGCAGGGATTGCTGCTTAGGGTTTAGGATTAAGGCTGTAGGGTTTAGGGGGATCAAGGTTTCGGGCTTGGAGTTTAGGGACACGGATTTAGGGTTTTAGGCATCGGCTTTCGGATTCTCATCCTAGGTTTTAGGTTGAGGAACCTCCAGTTCTTACCAACAGAACATATACGAAAACTTATCTGGTGCGAATTTGTGGTATGTGGTTGTATCATCCGTTTTCGGTTATTATATATATATAGGGTTCCTTGGGAATTTTCGTTTGTGTATTTATTGAGTGTTCAACTTGTGGCACCAAGAAGGGAACTATCAGATGGTGATATGGGGAAGCGGCGGGGCCGACGTAAAAATCAAACGGGATCCGACGAAGTTGATGCAAGCTTGTTAGTGATGTTCCCCAATGATATTCGTCTCTGAGGGGATACCGAACTTGGGGGAAAGAGTGGTACTTTGAAAGTATGTGCGTGTGTGTGTCGATATAAGCGTATGTATGGGTGTATGCATATTTATCAGAAGAGGAAGTCTTTGATGCGTCCTGCGGCTATTACCTTCACAAGAGGAGTTTATATAACCCATGGCATCCATGGCACATCTTGGTTTTAGAGATTCGTATCGCAAAAAATAGGGTTTAGGATGTAGGGTTTAGGGCTAAGGAAACCCTAAAACCCTAGCCCCTAAAACCCTAAACCCTAACTTGAGCCTAAGCCCTAAAGCCTCAAACCTTCAACCCTCACAAAACCCAAAGCCCTGAGCCCTACGAGTTGGTTCCATGAAGACCCTAAGGGTCCAAGTACTCAATAATCATATACTTACCCGAAACCTGTACTGTAATTCCTATTAACCCAACCCCAAGTACTCAATTATTGGGTACATGGACCCTAAACCCTAAACCCTATATATCCCTATATACCCCTATAGATCCCTTTAAAGGGTGCCTAATTATTGGGTACATGGACCCTCTGGGAGATCTTTGGAGCAGGCAAAGCGCGCCTCCGAAGTCGAAGTGCTGGCAGCGCAACAGCAGCAGGACCAAGGGCTTATAGTCCCCCTTAAGTAGATAGACTATGGGGTACATGGGGATCTTATTATAAAACCCAAAGCCACATTCTATCTACTTGAGGGGGACTATAGGGTGTGGGATTAAGAAGTTTAGATTTGGTGCTAGAGCTTAGGATTCATGGCTTAGAGGTTTCATCTGGGGTTGTGGAGGCCGAGGTCGGAACCTTGCGGTCTAGAGGTTCGACTTGATTTGCCGTAGGGGGTCGTTGTTTCGGTCTCCACGGCTTAAGGATTTCCGTTGGCTGCCTGCAATGAGAAGTTTCAGTGAGTATAGTTGTAATGGTTAAATAAACAGTCTTCGAAGGATCCGGGGGTGTTGGGGCGGGGTCTTAAAGGAGTGATACCTCTTAGGGCGTAAGAAGGTACGTACCCTAAACCCGAAGCTCCAAACCGTGAGGCTTGATGGTTGGAGCAGCTTTGAATGGCTTTAGGGAGCTTGTGGAACCACGAGTTGAGGAAGCTTCTGAGTAGTATTTTATTTGCGGATACTATGGTACCCAATATAGAGGAAGATTATATCCTTCTTTTGGGGTATAGTATTTTATACAAGGACTAGGTTCAACCACCAAAGAAAACACTACTCTGGTGATTCTGATTCTGCAGGCTTACGTAGGGTGTATATCGGGGCATGTAGGGTTTAGGGTCTAATGAAAGGGGATAGGGTTATAGTATAGAGTTCATCGTTCATATGAATTAATCACATAGGGTTGAAGGGGTGGGGCTTATGTAGTGTTTATACCGGGGTGTAAAGGGTTCAGGATCGGGATTGCAGAGTTTGTATGGGGGTATGTAGGGTTGCGTATACACTTACAACCCACTTCAAACCTGACTGGTACTTAGAACCCGATTTCACCCGTATTAGGGGACTAAGGCGGCTTATAGTTGTGTTATGCTTAAAGGCACAGTTGGGTTATAAAGACCCTGAACCTCCAACAAGGGTTCAAGGGTTTTAGGGTTCAAGGTTTAGGGGTTTATGCTTTGAGGTTTGATGGTTTAGGTTGTAGAACCTCTCTTGCAGTTTCGTCACCACCGCAGTGCCCGTCCCACAATCTTCCATTTAAAGCCCCCAGATTTGAATTCAAGGTTTCTTAAACACTGGGCGGCAAGGGAGAGGGAGCAGATAGGGCATTCGCAATTGACCCGAACACAAAGCGAACAACATACGTGCTTGATTGCTTGATGTGGAGCATTCTCCATTAGACGAATGGAAGATGCAGGCAATACAAAGGGGATAAACAGCATGGTAGAGTTGACAATGTGGGGCGTAAAGGGGAAACTGAATACCTTAAATCCCAACGCTCACGACTTGACGGCTAAATCACCAAGCACTAGGACCCTCGAAGCTCTCAATGCCTCAATCGTTTCCAAAGCTTGCACAAGACCTGCCTGCGCTGTCTCGTCATACGAGTAAGATCTACTGTTGATTTCCCATATAGAAAAAAGACATGGGTCCCCAACTGCGAACATCTTAGGGACTATATTACACACCAACCGTGACCCTATGTCCACCGTCAACGGTCCTTTGATATTCCAAATATTGACAGCAGCTCCGATACAAATGGTCTAGTGAAACTCAGCCTACTGCTTGTCTTTACACGTTGTCCAACATGTACATAAAAATGGTCGTCTCCTTAGGAACTATTTTTGATTTGGATTGCAGTATAAACTATAGATATTGTGGGATGACAGTGAATATGTATATGCACATTATTCTGCATTGCTGTTAAGGAACTTATGTTAAGTTACAATACTGGGGAAACCATACTAATTACTGTATATACGCATTATGGTAACTTGGTTTACGTTCCTTAACAGCAACCCAATTATTCGTCCGCCGTTCAAGCTCACGTGGACATTCATAGCACACGCTCCGAAACCCCAAACCTACGGCTCAAACCATGGGACCCTAGCGCGACCCAGTTGCGCGGTGTCCTTATATACCTTGTATTTAGTTAGTCTTAGTCACTACATACAAATATGAAATCCAAGAATGGCAATATCATCATTGGATTTCATATTTGGTATGTAGCTCCAGAATAATAACAATGATACCCTGTATTTAGCCTTAATCATTACATACAACTATTAAAGCCAATACTGATAGTAAAGCAACATATATACACACCTTGAAGGGTACCGGAAAAAAGGGTACTTGGAGGCCCATGGGACTTAGTAACCACTTATAACTGGGCTTATAACCCTACGTATAATCCCCCTAAATGGGCTTATAGGGGTTACCCTAATTATAAGTAGAGTTATAATTCCAGTTATAAGTGGTTACTAAGTCCCATGGGCCTCCAAGTAGGGGCCCATCTTAGGGGCCGAGACTTCCAATTTGAAGCTGGGCCGAGGATTCCCGACGCAAAGCTCCCCCGCCCTGAACCCTTATAGTCCCCTTTAAGTAGATAGTGTATGGGTTATATGGGGATCTTATTATAATATACCCAAAGCCATATTCTATCTACTTAAGGGGGACTGTAACCCCTGAACCCCTAACCCTTGATCCTAAACCCTGAACCCAAGACCCTCAACCCTACACCCAAACCCTAAGCCATGAATCCTAGACGCCAAACCGTAATCCCCAAACCCTGGACCCCAAACCCTCAACCCTACACACCTAAAACCTGAATCCTGAACCCTTAATCCCAAAACCTGCATCCTAAACCCTTAATCCTAAACCCTTACCCAAAACCCTAAATCAGAGCCCCCCACTTAGCGGAGCTCCGCGAGGCAGCAGCTGATCTGCAAAGGCAGTTGGCCAGCCTTCAGGAGGTGGGATGTACTGTACTAGGAAGGTCAGAGGGACTTAGTGATAATGGAAAAGAAAATGGGCACTACTATATATTGATATTTAGGTTCTAGAGTTTAGGGTGTAGGGATTAGGGTTTAGGGTCAGGGGGACTTAGTAAGTGTGTTGATAATGGGGTTAGCTCGGGTTATTTTGTGGGTTACAAGGGTGATTCAGCTACTTACTAAGTCCCCCTGACCCTCCAAGTAGGGGCATGAATTGAGGGTTAGGGGCTTAGGGTATGGGGTTTAGGGTTTGGGGGTTTAGGGGTTTGGGGTTTAGTGTTTGGGGTTTGGGTTTTACAGTTTAGGGGATGATTGCGAGATCATCCGTCCTTAAAGGGGTTAATGGGGCCTATATAGGGTCAGAGGCGGGATGTAAGGTCCAAGGTTCGAAGTAAGGGTGTGAGGCTCAGGGTTTAGGATGCAGGGGTTAGGCTTTAAGGTGTAGGAAGTTTAGGATTTGAAGGTTTAGGCTTGAAATTTAGGAATTTTATCTTAAAATGTTGGGTTTAATGGTTCAGCATTTACGGTTTAGGATCTGAAGGTCTAGGATTTAGGGTTTAGGGATGTTGCCGCCAATTATGGAGAATGAGATGGAAGTTACCTATATTCTGGTCCAACATTCCTTGTACGCCTACTTGTGGTTTTGTTTGCCTCAGGTAGACACAACGCGATGTTGGTAACCATTCATGCTTCTGCAGCAGGGTTTAGGGTTTAGGAGTTAGGTTTCCGGAATTGAGGTTCGGGGTGTTGGGTTCAGGATTTAGGGTCCAGGGGCTCTTGGCTTCAGAGTCTGGGTTTTCAGGGTTTAGATCTTAGGAATTAGGGCGTGGGGTTGTAGGATGTAGCCGGGCTCAAAATGTAGCATTCCATGTCTTGTGCGAGAGGAGAGTTCCTCAAAACATGCTACACACAATCCCCCAGGTGATGTTGGGATTGTAGTACCCTAAGGCTCCAGGTACCTAAACAGTGGGTTCTTCGGGGAGGTTCCCAATGGTTTCACATGGAAAGGCTAGGGTTTAGGGTTTAGGGAAACTTGCATGTCCCAATTGGGTCCCCAGGCTGTGCCTGCTTGGCGAAACTGCCGGCATACCCAGACAGACCCCGAACCCCAAGCCTTAAAGGCTAAACCCTAAGCCTTGAACCCGAAACCCTTAGCCCTAAACCCCAAACCCCAAGCCCTGGAACGTAAAGCAGATACTGTATACCCAAATCTCTGAAGCCTAAGCCTAAGCACTTCTAGTCCCTGGGGTATATGGGGATCTTATATTAATATACCCAAAGCCATATTCTATCTACTTAAGGGGGACCATAACCCCACTGTATACCCTATTATAATATAGTTGTTTCCATTGTCTTTTCCATTATTCTATCTACTTAAGGGGGGCTACAAAGCTGCAGCTGCAAGGAGGTCGATGCGGCCGCTGATCTCCGGCAGCAGGTGACCGGACTCCAAGAGGTGGGTGGGGGTTTAGGGTTTAGGGTATAGGGCTTAGGGCTTAGGGTTCAGGGTTTAAGGTATATAGTGATATTGGGGGGGGAGGGCAGGGGGTGGTTAGTAGGGATAATCGGAAAAGAAAGTGGAAACTATTATAATAGAATAGGATGTGCATATGTATAAGGGGTAATATAGGGATAACGGAACATAAAATGCAAACTAGATTCAAGTTCCTCAAAACATGCTCTGTACAATTTCCAGGTGTTTGTTGGGATTTTAGCACCTTAGGGCTCCAGGTATCCAAATAGTGGGTTCTGGATTTTGCCTACCCTCTAGTTACATAGCCCAGTAACCTACTATGTAGGTAGCTGGAAGCCCTATGGGTAGCTATCCGATAATCTGATGCGGCTTTTTTGGGAGGTTCCCAATTGTTTCACATAGAAAGGTTAGGGTTTAAGGGTGGAGGGTTTAAAATTTAGGGTTCAGGGAAACTTGCATGTCCAAAATGGGTCCCCAGGCTGTGCCTTCGTGGCGAAACTGCTGGCATACCCATACAGACCCTGAACCCTAAACCCTAAACCCCAAGCCTTAAAGGCTAGACCCTAAGCCTGAAAGCCTAAGACCTGAGCCCAAAACCCCAAACCGCAAGCCCTAGAACTTAAAGCCGATACTCTAGACCCAAATCCCTGAAGCCTAAGCCTAAGCATTTATAGTCCCCCTTAAGTAGATAGAATATGGGGTATATGGGGATCTTATATTAATATACCCAAACCCATAGTCTATCTACTTAGGGGGGGGCTACAAACCTGCAACTGCAAGGAGGTCGATGCGGCCGCTGATCTCCGGCAGCAGGTGACCGGACTCCAAGAGGCGGGAAGGGTGGCCATGATAGGGATTAGGGTTTGGGGTTTAGGGTTTAGGGTTTAGAGTTAAGGGTTAGGGTTTAGAGTTTAGGGTTTAGGGTTTAGAGTCTAGAGTTTAGAGTTTAGGGTTTAGGGGAGTTGTCACAGCCTTTTTTTGTCTTAGGAATGCACGTACACATTGGGAGGCTCATCATTCTGGGACCCAAAAGGGACCATCATTTCGGGGTGTATTCTTCGGCACGGGAAGTTTAGATTTCGAGTATTCGAGATCAGGCTTACAGCGACGTGGAGAGGGAATCCGCTGTTGAAATCCTTTCTGTAATTGAGAACCCCTGTAGAGCTGCATACTTTGGGTTATATGGGATTTGACAATGCTGCTCAAACCAATACAATCATCCAACTCTCAACCTTGCGTAAGGGCGTCTTCTTGATTCCTCGAAGGAGCTGGCAGCCACGTCTGACCGAGCGACGCAGGAGGCACGATTTCTTGTAGCAGAACTTTGTGCCGAGAGGTTTAGGTTTGAATTGTGGGCGCGTCTTCGGGGTCTTTAGACTAAAGCAAGGGCTGCACCACTGTGGTGTGAGACGCTTTTTTGCAGGCTGGCGCTTGGGATCAAGGCTGTCGGCCCTTGTCACGGGAGCATGTTTTCGACAGGAACTACATGAGAACGAAAAGTCTCGATTGAATTTTTACCAGTTTGGGCTGGGATGGACATGTGAGTAGTATGTTATTTGGGGAAACTATGGTGCCCATTGTAGAATAAGATTCTATCCTCCTTTTGGGGTATAGTACATGAGTATTCTTCAGAATGTCACACCTCGATACCAGAAGGGTGCGCAGAACGAAGTGTAAGGAGACTTCCAGATGGTGTAGGACTTAGATTAGGGTTTAGGGTTACCATAATCCCAAGAACAACCAAAAATTATGATTTTTAGTGGGGTTCTGAGGTGAGTTTAGTATAGAGCATCGCCCACCAGATTAAGAGATACTGATGAATCGAAACAGTGTATTAGCTGCTCCTCAAAGGATTCATTGGCTTTTCAATGTTCAGAGCACAGCATACAGATCGAGACCTTCCAAAGAGAGGTCTGCACTGTAGGGAATGAAGGGGTTAAGTAAGATGTATAGGGACTATGAGGATGTACGCGGCCCAGGGTTAGGTAGGTAAGATGGCCTATAACTGACGTTCTAGCTCTGCTTCTGCCTAAAGACTATGCAAGGCCAGCTGGGGGGGCCTACAAAGCGAGTTATAGTCCGACTACACGAAGCTACGACGTAAGTCCCATGAAGCTTCAGGTAGGACCTGGATTTTGGACTCTCATCCCATGGGCTACCCTACCACCATATATAATTACCCTATAATCCCTATATAAACCCTATAGATTCTCTATAATCCCTAGTCGTTTCCATTTTCTTTTGCATTATTCCTCCCCTATACTCCTTCCTGCTGCAAGGTTTTCCCTCATTGAAGATAATTTTGGGCGAATTAAGGCTAATTTGGGGAACCTTAAATGGGGAGTATGGGTGGGGTAGGGGAACCCGTAACCATCCCAAAGCTGTTTAGAGTTCAAGGTATTTTTGGGGGGTGGGTTAGGGTCTAGGGTTTAAGGGTTTAGGATTTAGGTTTTAATCACAAGCTCCAAGCCAGAAATGCCTGCGCCAAAGGTCTTATAGGTTCATTAGGTAAAGCTTTAGGTATGGGGTTGAAGAGTTTTTGGCTGACAGTCCAGCTTAGGTTTGAGGATTCGGGGCTGGAGCTATGGGATAAGTGCAAGGCTCAAGGTTGAGGGTTTGTAGTTTTGCAGTGCAGGGTTGAGGTTGTAAGTTCAGGATTGAGGGTTCTGAGGTGTACATTTTAAGCCCCAGAGAAGAAATAGACCCCTGTGCTATCAAGCAGTCCTTCCATGCATGGTTTAAATCTGAGGAAGCTGGAATCAAGGAGTTTTTGGGTGGGGAAGCACCCTCCCCAAACTAACATGGAACCCATACGGAGGGAATGGAATAAAAGTGGCAGTTGTCAGGTCTGGAGCTATGAGGTGTGTACCCTTCGGGGTATATGTAAGGCTTACATGAACCATAGTCTAAACTCCTTAAAGGGGGGATATATAGGGTATTATATAGGGGACTACTATAGGGGTTATTTAGGGGCATACTAGGAGTTTAGACAGTAGCTCAGATGGTTTCCCACCCGCTGGAAGAAGGTTCCTTACATTGAAGACTTCGAAGAGGGCTCTGTGGACATTGCAGGGTTAGAACTTGGGCTCCCCCTCCTGTTACACTATGGGGGCGGGGGGGTCCCAAAATTAGAGGTACCCTTTAAAGAGGGGTTATAAAGGGTTATATAGGGGTATATAGGGGGATGTAGGGTTTAGGGTTTAGGGGTTTCCCAAAATTATGGCTACCATTTTGGGGTCCGCATAATAAGGACTATAGTATTTGGGGTCTGTATTGGGGCCCCCTTTATCTAGGAAAACTACCATTTTCTCCATGGGAGACAGTGGACATTATTGGGAAGATTTCTTATAGGAGGGGGTGGGTCTTATCGTTAGAGGGGGCCCAGGTTATGGTAGACCCAACACCTAACCTTCAACACCCTATGTAACCCAAACTCCCAAAAAGTCTCAACCCTAAAGCCCTCAGCCTTCAGGCCTAAACCCTGAATCCCTCAACCCTAAATCCCAAAACCCTAAAACCTGATTCCCTCAACCCTAAACCCCAAATCCCCAAATCCCTAAACCCTAAATCACTAATCCTAAATCCTTGAATCCCTAAATCCCTAAACCCTCAGGTGCAGAAGCTTCAAGGAAGGCTGCAGCAGTCCGAGGTTCCCTGGGGTCTAGGATTCCAGAGTTAGGGGTTCCGGGTTCAGGGATTAAGGGTTTAGGGATTGAGGGTTTAGGGTTTTGGGATTCCGGGTGTAGGGATTCAGGATTCCGGGTTTAAGGATACAGGGTTTCAGGAGGCAGGGTTTAGGGGTTCAGGGTTGAAACAAGGTTCGGGGTCCTTTTGTGGTGGCGTTTTGAACAATAAACTACGGCATATTCGGTTCGATGTTTGGGGCCCCGAATTCTGGAAATCTCCATTGTTTAGCGGGCAGTGCCAGGTCGGTACCCTGGAGGTTCTACGGATTGAAATCTGAGGCTTGTGGGGCCCCTTGCGAGAAATACCCATATTGTGAGTTTCCTAAAATTAGGGGTGCCATTTTGGATGTCCCCATGATCAGTTGCTTTTGCATTGTGATGTCGATTTATGGAAAGTACCATACTAGTCAGAGTAGGTAGTCTCATTAGTTTGGTGAGGGTATTCACGTAGGTATCCACTTGGTGACCCTAAACCGTAAACCCTAAACTCGAAGCCCCAAACCCTAAGCGCGAATTGAATTCCTACCCGACCTCGCCAGCAAGATGCCAAAACTTTGGAAGGTTAATCTCTAAACCCTGAACCCTAAATCCCTAAGCCCCTAAAGCCTTAAGACGGGCTTAGAACCCTAAACCCTAAACCCTAAACCGCGTGGTTAAGGGACTACAGGAACTTTGGGCTTCGTTTTGAGAATGTAGGGTTGGGGGTGGCGGTCAATCCCTTTGTGGCAAGGCAAGCTGCAGTAAATCATTATGTAACGCCCCTACACAACAGTTCCAGGTTATAGTCCCCCTTAAGTAGATAGAATATTGCTTTGGGTATGTTGTAATTAATATAAGATCCCCATATACCCCATATTCTATCTACTTAACGGGGACTACATATCCACTCCTGCAACTCCCCTCTTCAAGCAGCAGTACCATGCAAGACATCAGGCAAGCAGACCTTGACATCCCGCAAGAAAGGTGGGTCTAAGGTTAGTAACCCTAAGCCCTACTTGCAGGGTCAGGGGGACTTAGTAAAGGGGGTAAGAATGGGGATAAGCAGGGTTACTAATTTGTTATAGGGGTTTTTAAGCCACTTACTACGTCCCCCTGACCCTCCAAGTTAAGCCCCTAAATCCCAAACCCTAAACCCTTAACCCTAAACTGCGAGTAGATACATCCAGCTACAGGAATCCTTGGGGAGCATTAGGGAGTAACCCAGAGGCCTAAATTATTGGCAACATAACACGTCACCCCAAATCCCAGGTTCCTTTCATAATTACGGCGTAAGGTACCTCAGATAGACCTCAAAGCGATAGGCGTAATTCTGCAGGCTTCTACATTACTAGGGGGGTATTGGGGATGACTAGGTTACCCGTAGATCCCCAAAGCCTACACCCTAATCCCTAAATCCTACCCACATGGAACCACTTAAGCACCTTAGGGTCAACTCTACGCAGCCTCCAAGGCTTATAAGGTGTATGGCGAACACACATGGTCCTGCAGATAGCTATCCAGGGGTGGCATTGTATCCTAGCCCTATAAACCCTCAATCATGAATCCTAACCCGACCCTTGTGTTACGCGTTCCTGCTACTGTCTTTCCATGGAGCCCACAAGAACATTAAACTCAAAGTTCGAACTTAGTTTGGGGTGTAGAGCTGTAGCTTTTTAAACAGGGTAGTACAAGCCAAGAGATCTATTAACAATTCTATTTTTAATGTAGGTTTAAGTAAGGGGATTGCAGTAAAGGGCACTGGAAGATAACACTTCTGCAGACAATGCATTTAAAAAGTGGTGTGTATACATATATATAACATCATCGGTTTCTTTCCTGATCGAATCTACTAAAAGCCATTCAAGCCTTGTGCCGAGTATTGAATCAAGTGGCGGCCTCTGATATGGTCGTTTCCACAAATGGAGGGTCTCGTACAATTTATACTTATAAGTAATCCAAAAAACAGGCCCCTAGTATGGGCGCTTAATCCTGGGGTCCTTGTGTACGTACTATGTATCGTATGAAGCCCTTTTAAAATTAGATAAGTATCCTATATCTCGCAACTCTAAACCCTTAATCTGCCTTGGATATAGGGTTTGGGGTGTAGATTTGGAGTGCATGTTTTTGGTTTTGGGGCTTGGGGTGTGAGTTTAAGTGTTTGGGGGTTCGGAAGTGCAAGCTCTCTCGAATGTCTGATTGCTTTGGTCGCCGCCACGATGTTCTGCAGTCTGGGCTCCTCAGAAAGTAGCACCGCGCTGCCTTCTAGGCCTGGAGGGAGGGAAGGGAGGCTGCTGTCATTTGAGCTGTAGTCTAAACTCCTTAAAGGGCATCATATTGGGAATTATATGGGCGAGTATTATGGGGTTATTAAGGAGGATACTAGGAGTTAAGACTATAGCTCATGTCTTGAACACTTTGAGACTCACAATGCCAGGTAGCTTCGACTATGCCATGGAAAACGCCGCTGAGCGCGCAGCAGGTCGTGAAAACGCTGAACACGTTGGAGGATCGCCTTCCAGTGAAATCAGGGAAAGGTTGGTTGGATTTTGGTTTCCAAGTGCTTAACCCGTTTTACTTCAGTCCATGGCCTGAAAGTCTCCCTAAAATTTTTTCAGCGAGAGAGATGCATATAGTAAGCAAAAAATCATCTTCAGGACTCCCCTCGGTCAACAACCAAGCATTGACATTAAATCGCAACAAGCAGATCCAATCCACATGTTGCAGATATGTCAAGCGAGGCTTCTTGTGGTAACCAATTATAAGGCTTCTTCCAGGTGATCGGGTGCTAGACTTAGAAACACACTTAGTATCTCAAAAAAGCCCCAATAATGATACTATAGTAGTTTCCATTTTCTTTGCCATTATCCCAAAAAAGCCCCAATAATTATGCTATAGTAGTTTCCATTTTCTTTTCCACTTACCGGATCTCTTTGAGTAAGCCTGGTACTGCTTCAAGTTGGATGCGCCGTGGGCCCGACCGAATGTAGAATGCAGACCACTCAGGAATTCATATGGGCCATAATCGAAACTCCTTACAGGGGGGTTATATAGGGGTTATACAGGGGATTACTATAGGGGTCATTAAGGGGGATACTAGGAGTTTAGACTCTGGCTCATATTATGTTCCACCTAAATTTGGTGATATTCCGTCTCTACTTACGATTCTTGATGCCGGCAGAGCTCTTATCATTACTTCCACCCTTTAGTGCTCACGAACAGCATGCTATCGGACATGTCTGTGCATGACCACTGTGCAGCATGGGGCTTTGACCACATCGGTCAACCTTAGATTTGACATGCGTATGCATATGCTCACATTGGAGGACGATGCCCCATCATTTTCAGATGCGCTAACGTATTTGCCGGGGTTGCATGTGTGTATACACGCATACAGATATGCACCATCATAAGTGTTTATACATATTTTATATGTGTATATATATATATACATACGTACAAGAAATTACAAATATAGTCCAATGCACATGCCCGCACCCCCCCCCCCAGATCCATATGTGGATGGCTTTGGGCCTCTCATCTATGAGTTTTGCCGAACGTGGGCAAGGTGATGGTGAGGACACCAGAATTAGTTCACACTAGATTCCATATATGTATATAGCTTTTTGCATATGTTTTGACTTCATCCAGGAATTCTCGGATCCTGACCTTTCATTTCCTGTTAATCGCTCTCAGATCGCGCGTTCCACTACAGATGTTGCAAAACCCTAAACCCTAAACCCTAAACCCTAAAGTCTCAGATCCTGGGTTCCTCATGTTCCCAAGGCAAAGACCTTACGAAAGGAGTTTTAAGTTTGGATGGTACTACTACTATTATTACTATTTTTAGTATTACTATTAGTATTACTATTATTATTACTATTATTATTCTTACTATTATTATTATTACTATTGTTATTACTATTTTTAGTATTACTATTACTATTATTATTACTATTGGGAGCACTAGAATCCTGCGCCTGGATTCGCCATGCCTGACGCTTGACCTTCTTTATATCTTCATACATTGTTTAGATACCCTTCAAATCTGCAAAGAACCCTGATACCTATACATACGTATTCGGACAGAAATAACCACACACACATGTATATATATATATGCATATATATATATATGTGGTCAACCCCCAAAGATCCATGTTGAAACGCTTTGCACTGCGTTCTACTAGGTAGAAACATGTTTTACAAATATATAAGAACGTTGAAAACACTGCGAGTAACATTGTTCTGTCAATTTTTCACATGAGCTACATCTGCTGCAATGCCAAGTTTCTCGTCCTCGAGGTGCGTTGAGTGACAACCGGAGTCCAGTAAGCGGCTGATACCGGCAAAGTTTGTTATGTGTAGTACCTCCTAAAGTTTTGGCAATATTCTGCTTGAAACCTTGGCAAGAAACATTAAGAGGTACCAATAGCACTAAGGCTTCCAGTCCAAGATCTTGTCTCAAAGCCTGAGGACGCATACCAAAAACACAAAACATTAACGTTTCGGAGGCCTTCAGGACTATGACCGCTAGTTTTCTTCGTTGTTGTTGTTGGTACCTCCTCAGGTTTTTGCAAGGTGTTCAATCAAAGTGCGTCTAAAACTTGTGAGGGTACCCAAAAAATCTGGAGGTCCCTGTCCTGAAACACTTACAAATTATGTTTTTTGATGCTTTTGCTGGTGCCGCCTCAGGTTTTGGTACAATGTTCAACTCGAAAGCTTTTTTTGGTATCTTTTCCGGTGTTGGCAATATTTTGCTTAAGAGCTCTGTAAGAACCCGAAGGGGTACCAGAGAAACACAAAATTCCAGAGACTCCCATCCCGAGACCTTCAAAATGTGTTTTTGGATGACTCCTGAAGTTTTGGAAAGATTTACACTCGGCAGTTTTGAATTTTTGGTAGCTCCAATCAACTTTCAATCTTTCAGATCAGAAACTGTACCCACTTAGGATTGTGCAAAGAGTATTTAACGTAAGTGGCCGAAATCTGAAAAGGTACCAGAAGTCTCGTTTCCAGATCCTGAAATGTTGGTAGGAGTTCATGTAGACCCGCATACTGCCGAAGCTTGGGAAATCCAAAAATTGGGAGGTCGGTGCTTTTCTCATTAATTTCCAAGAAATAAAAACAACCAGCATCCTGCAGAGAAACTAAGGAATCCAGGATCTGAGAATTTCCGCACATTTCAAGAATATCAAGCAAGGGGCGTATGTAAAGAAAGCACAGGAGAGCAGGATTCCCATTTCAATACGGACTCGTGTGGTCAAGGAGATGTGAAAAGAAGATCAACAACCGAGATCGTTACGTGTCTACATGGAAAACAACCTACCACAGATCGCTTGAGGGTGCAGTAGAGCCAGCACCCGTTACAGTTTTCAACGGCCACCAGATGTGTAATGACAAGCATTCTTATCGCGAACACACACCTATCATTGTGCATCTACCTTCGTTCCATCGCGATAACAAACATGGATTGTTACGTGACTACATGTGTTGCTTATCGCGACTCAAAAACTACACCCTACCATGGATTGCTTGAGGGTGCAGTAGAGGCAGCACTCGATGTAGATTTCCAACAGCCATCAGATGCGTAATGATCTGTGTTTGTAATTGGGATAAAAACACCTATCGTTATTCATCTACCTTTCTTCTAGCGCGACCACAAACACGGATTGCTATGGGTCTACATGTGTTTCTTATCGCGATAGAGAAGCAATCTACTGTGGATCGTTTGAGGGTGCCTTAGAGCCAGCACTCGTTCTAGATGTTCAACGGCCATCAGAAGCTTAAACCCTAAATCCCAAAGCGCTAAACTCCAAGTGAACCATAAAGCCCGACCCCTCAACTAACCCTCAAAACCCCAAACCTCAGACCCCTGAATACCTAAGCCCTGACCGCCCCAGACTCCTCAACCCACCCTAGGCCCCAAATTGCTGGACCGCCAAAACGACCAGGGAGTCTTGGAAGCTTAAACTCCAGACCCCAAAATCCCAAACCTTAACCCGCCCTAAGCTGATAAACTCTTAACCCTACACCCTAAACCCTAAACTTTAGACCCTCAATCCTAAACTCTAAATTGCTAAGCTTCTGAAACCTAAGCCATAGCCCCACTCTGGAGCTTCTGAAAAACAATTCCTAAAGAATACCCAGCGCAACGCCACAATAAGCCGGATGAATCTGGAAAGTGCTTCGCACTGCGACTACTGACATGTTTGCATTTTGCCAAAAACGTTCTGTGCTGACGGGGCTTTTGCGTACTGGTGGTCACCAAAGTTCGCAAAAATCCTTATAGTAGCTCCTACATACGCCTCAATGGCTCAATAGTTTCAATCTTCCTTTCCGTTGCCTATTCCCTACCAACCGCCAAGAAGCTTGAGAAGCCCACAGAAATCAAATTCAGTATGTAGTGTGCAACCTCAAAGGCTGGCCGGTACATCCTGGCAGAACGCCTTGCTGAGCCGCCGACTGCAACAGCGGATGCATACTCCTGCAAGTGGCTGCTGGGTCCTTGTGTGTTTGGTACAGCCCCTTTTTAACAGTCATATATAGGACGCTCATTAAGAGTGTAACGTTATATACTACGAAGCAAGTTGCTGTGTTACAGAGTGGAGCATTTTCCACTCAGTTGGTTGCTGTCGAGCTGAGAGTTTTGAGGTTTCAGGGCTTGCAGTCCATGGTTTACAGGCCTCGGTATGCAAGTAGAGAAATGTTCCATGCATTGGGAAGCCCAAGCTAAGTTCCTTACACGCACTGTGTATAACGGGGCCCCTGTTATAGGGGTTACAGAGGGGGATGCTAGGAGTTTAGACAGTAGCTCATATAGTCCTTGTGTTTTGGAAATTCCCGCAAGGTATTTGGGCAAAGGGTTGACAGTGTATACCTTGTCATGTTATTATACTTATGGATGGTTAGGGTCCTCTCCATGACTGATTCTGCTTAGGGACTAAAAACATGTCTTCTGGCTGGGACCAGACAGTTCGATGCAACCTTTGAAACGCTCAGGTTTCTAGCCCTACAGAACATTGAGGATGAACCGCCATAATATCTTGCTAGTCCTTATCTATCCATAGCCTCCGAAAGTAGCCCCGGCCAATAGACAATGCCTTCAGTCCAACGTGGCTTTCGCAAGATGTCACTAAAGAAACTGAACCCATAACCCGCAACTCTAAACCCCAATCCCTGCATTCATAGACCTTAAACTCTAGAACTCAAAGCCCGAGCCCCACACTCCCTGCAGAGCGACACGCAACCCTCCGCAGATTGTAAGCACATCTCAGAAAGGGCCGCCATGCTGTACTGGATATATAACACTTGTGGCGCTTAATTTCTTGGCGATGTGGAATTTCATGTATGAAGGGGACAAACCTTGCGTAGCGTGGTCGTTCTCACCTTACCTAACCCTAGACCATAAACCATGTCCTCACCCTTCAATAGACTCAATAGACAGTACTCTTCCCGAGTCCAACCCCAAACACACGCCCCAGGCTGGACAAGACCTATTGGGCCCAACATATCGAGCCTGCCGTGCCGCGGCAGCCCTCAGCAAGACTCGGTCACCGCATAGATTCGGTCTTGACGGCCAGGAGCTTCATGACCAACCAAAGCCAAGGGTTTTTGGTAGTTTGTGGCGTCGGGTAGATTTGCTGGGTTGTTGTCGAAAAGCATTATGCACGTTTTGAATACCCGAACTCGATACAGAGCAACAGTGATCAGTGGTGTAATTAATGAACTGTACCTCAACAGCCTTCACGATCTTCTCTCAAAAAGCCACCCTAGAACAAAGCTGTCATGCGAGCTAGCTCGAGCAGGTTCTTCCCTATCTAGTGAGTTGAAGATGTCAAGATGTCAAAGCGGGGCTACTTACATTCCAGAATCTTGAGACAGACATAAGCTTTGAAACACTGACGAGTGCCGCATAAGCGGTTAGCAGTAGTTTGTTTTGTGCTATTTCCCGTACCTCATAGCTAAGACTTCTGAACCGATGTGAGAATCTAAGCTCCAAAAAACGGGCGCTGCCCGTTTCCTGGGTCCTAACTACTGGTCCTTCGTTGGGCTTGTGAAAAGTTTTTACGGTATATTGTATAATCGGCCTATCAGGACCCCAGGATATACTAGTGGATCATAGTTGCAACCTAGCAGATAGACTTCGTTCTAACCCCATACGAGACGTGCCCCAAAACCTGTGGTAGCGTCTCTGTTACGGTCTGCAACAGAGCCTGTTGTTTTTATCCTTGGCGTCTGATTCGAGTGGTCCCTCAACCTCAAAGCCTGTGAAACGATTGGAGCAAGCCAAACATGCCAAATAATGCGGGGCACCCTACTACATGAATCATCAATAACAAGTAATATTGGCGCCAGCTTATGAAATTACATCATAATATACAGCAAAACCATTTCTACTTGTTTAGGCCTCTACAGTGCGTGGAGACTTGCCAGAATTCATTGCAATACCGGTCCCAATTCTTTGGTTCCTATTGCCTATGAATCCCCAGCAGATTGGAAACAGTAGTTTGGGCCAAGTCCCA
Organism: Symbiodinium pilosum; assembly: GCA_905231905.1. Lineage (NCBI taxonomy): Eukaryota > Dinophyceae > Suessiales > Symbiodiniaceae > Symbiodinium > Symbiodinium pilosum. The sequence goes on along the minus strand of CAJNIZ010045628.1, from coordinate 15,865 downwards.
CGCACGAATGAGGACATCCCCCCAAGCATGCTTGGCAAGTCATCCCTGGCCTCAGCGTTCTATCTAGACCACGATACCCTGATTGCATAACTGTATATGTTCACTATCTTCTATATGCAAAGTTAGGGAATCTTGACAAAGGGATAGGGTATTGTCTAGGTAGAGTGGGTTTAGGTCTAGTGTAATAGTAAGTGTTTTAGGGTTCAAGGCTTTACTACCTATCACGTTCAGGGTTTAGGTGGTTCAAGATCCGTTGAAAGTTTGCTCCTATCGCTTGCCGAGGCAGCTCTCATCGAGCAAATCCAGTTCGAATTGGGGCTCCAGGATTACGGGCACTGCCACGCGACCGCATGTCTTCCAAAGGGATTACCCTGACAGAACTCAAGGATATACTTGAAACCAAAGGGGTCCGGAAGATTTAAAGCTTTGTGTTGTGGGTCTTGTTTATGAGTCCTACAGGGACCGTTTTAAAACGTTCGTATCCATAATGCATATGTGTGTATATATATATATTTGCGCATGCCCCAAACCAAGCAATCCTTAAAAAAGGGATCCCAAGAACGGGCCCAGCCCTTGAGAATTGGGTTTAGTTTAAGGTTTAAGGTTGGGATGTGGAACTGACCGCTCGAGATATATTCTAGGCAACTTATCTCTGTCTTGCCGAAATTTGGGGGGTGAAGATGCAAGCTCTGGGATGTATAGAGCTTTGGGCATACTTAAGGTGTCAGGGATTGTGGTCTTCGCTGGGCATGTTTTGTTTGCTCATGCACGCATGACCCTTCACATAGTGTTGACGTAGCTCTTTTTGCTATGCCATGCACGCGCATATATCAGCCAGCAATGTTACAGCCTTTAACTTTGCATGTTCGTCTTGGAAGATGTCCGCATGCGTTGATGTAGGGATAAAAGATTAACCAAGTAGGGACAAAGGACCAAGTATCATGTGTCAAGAATAACCTTACTGTCAACTGCAAAGCTGCCATCACAGTATTCTCCAGGGGACAAGTACTTAGAATATTCCCCAAATTGACAAGGTTTAGAGCTGAGGGTTCTTCAAGCCGCGTCGCTTTCAAGTGTCATTCAGGTGTACGTTGTCTTGGGTTTGAAGCCTTCAGATAACGTGATATGATCCAGATCTGTTGCAACGGTCCAACCTCTCCAGATTCCCTCAATTTGGAACCTGGCTCTGTCGAGAGCCGAGAAAGCGAAACGGTTTACAAGTGCACGAAAGATGAAGTCCACGACCCAGCCGACAATAATCTTGCCGCCAGAAACTCTGCGCGTACGCACGCCTTAAACTTCTAGGCTGCAAGCAGGAATTGAGTGCCCAACGGTTTGAAACCTGGACCTTGAGCTCCTAGACGCCATGAATCCTGTTTCCTCTACACCTTTAACACGAGACTTTCAGCCCTCAACTCCCAGCCATAAGAAGTGAACCCTACAAACTCAAAGCATTCAATCAATCCTAACTTCATTATCGGAATCCCAGGTTATCACCAGGCAGCATGTTGCAGTCTGAGGTTACTAGAGTAGATACCACCAGCGTTTTGTCATATACCATGCTGGATCCTAGCCTCCGCTCCCAAAGAACTCATACTGGGTTGCTGTTACCTCGTAAGGACACCACATTATCTCTCTCTCTCTCTCTCCCTAAGCCCTAAACCTTATGTCCTTATTCTCCATAATTAATCGCAACCCAGCAAAGCTCAGGCAAGCTTTGCCCCAATCTGGAGAGCAGCTTTAGAGGTCACCTGACAGGCAGGAGAGGGCTGCACGCTTTGAATGTTTTTAGGGTTTAAGATTGAGGGTTTGGGGTTGGGATTGAAGGATTTTGGGCTGATGGGTTTGTACTTGCTGGGGTTTGGCTTGAGGATTTGGGGCCGCGGATTTAGGTTGTACTGTTTAGTCTTAGGATATAGGGCTTTGAAAAAGCACTCGTGTAGGATTCGGAGTAGCTTTGTAATCCCCGCATGTCCCCACGGTCTCCCTGCTGTAAGAAGCCCCAAGCTCACATCACGCACGACTTTGGAGGGCGCACAAGTTCAGATCAAAGCTCCACTTCCTAAGCCTTAATTAATCCCGGAAACCCTAAACCCTCAGCAGCCGTGCTCCCTTTCAGTAAGTTCCTAAGGTTACACTGGGCCTGCCCACAATTTGGGATCCCTGAAACGCATGCATGCTCCGGGTGTTTGTTTTTAGTTTGGGGCCTTCTTTGGGACGTTCTGTTTGGTGTAATTTTAGGTTCAACCCAAAGATCTTATAGAACAGTCCCGTAAAGAAGTAGTCCTTGGTGCATTAGGGCTTCGCGTCAGTGTTACTGCAAAGCGCATGAGGTAGATGATCCCGCGATTCCTTTCGTGCAAGCTGAAGTAGTTCCATTGCTTTTCTTCCGTATGGCTTGTCTTCTGACAGGGGCGTGAGCGCAGATCACTTCAGGGTGTGGGGCTTCTGGACTTAGGTTTCAAGATATAGCTTGGTCCCCTTTCCCAGGAGTTCCCAAAAAGAGATGTCGAGGGTGCAGCAAGAGTACTACAGCCTTGCTGTTGGTATGCGGAGGCCTGAAAGCCACGCGGTTTAGGGTACGCCTATGCATCTTCAACGTGTTCCGTAAGCCAAGAGGTTAAAGTCAACCTACAAAAATGCCTGGTCTGGCCCCCGAGCAGATGCTTGCCCAGAAAAAGTGGCGCGGGTGGCAAAAAAAGACATGTGACAGCTGCATTCAGGTTGAGTGGTGTGGGTACCTTCCCAGATAAGATTTCAATCCCCTTCGCCCAAATAAACCTCTCAATGACAAATATCGCCCCCACTGCATAGTGGTGTTATCTTGAGGGTGCTGACTATTGAGGGGTGGGGAGGCCTGTTGTTTACGCATATGTGAGTAGGGTTGTTAATTTGAGAACTCGCATGCGATCTCTGCACCGGCCGTTGCGATGCAAGGACGAAAGCATCTCAAGAACTTGCTGAATTTCCTCGGTGGCCGGGCAGTCGCCCGGGGCTGAGTCGATTTAGTGTTAAGGGTGTAGGGGTACTGATTGACGCACTAGCTAAGAAAGGATTTAAGTGATTCAAAGTCCATATCCTACGCTCCCTTGTAGTTACCATCCATAGTTTCAGGGTTGTATTTCCAGAGTTTAGAGATGTTTTGAGAGAATCAGAAAGAATGCATCTTGGGGGGCATATCGGGGGAACCCCGCATGGCTAATATCTTCAGGGTTCAAACTTCCGATTGCCGTGGCGTATGGAAATAGATCTATCTGTTGGAATTGGCCGCCCTTAAACTAACATGGTTGGCATACAGGTCCTCTGCAGACGATTTCCATGGGCCATATGTATTGACAGAAAAATTAACCAAGGGGCAACCCAAAGTTGAAAACCTTCTATGCTCTAAAAAAATGGCTTGCTAAGGTTTGTCAAAATCACCCCTGCAAAATTCTGAAAGCAATCCCTATACGATGCCTATAATCCCTAGGTCCTTAACCCCCCTCCTTTTAGAGAAACTCCCGAATTCCCAGCTGAAGCCTGTGATGAGGAGCAGAATGCTAGGTCCTCTGTGCCTGCACAGCACAGCCAAGCAGCGGAAACGCATACCTTTGTTTAGCGTTTAGGGCTTGCTGATTCTGACTTCGTAGCTGGTTTCCACGCCTCAACTTTATCTCACGTTTGTTCTCCTTGCACTGAAACACTGCGGGCTTCTCTCATGGACCAGCATGTTAGGTTCACAGAAGTAAATGCAAGATCTTAACGCGGAAGCCGGAAGAGTTGGAAAGACACTTGCCTCACAACCCTCACATGACTATAGTATCCGTTCAGGGTTTAGGACTTACCGCGAATCCGACTTTTTCTGGTAGCAATGTAGGCGCCTACATTGGAGGGAAGCTTAGGCCTACGAAAGCAAAACTCTCCTAAGCCCTGACCCATTACTGTGCTTTGAGGGATTGAGGGCAGGGATCGCTAAAGTAGTCCCGAAAGAATGCCCTATCACAGTCCTTATAACTCATTTCACCACAAAGGATCACAAAGTAAATCCTGGATTCAATAATTCTCGACTTTCAACCGGTTCCCAAATTGGAAGAAAACATGGCTTAGTCTTCAGGCACCTAATCACACCATCCTTTGTATGTAGGGTGGGCGCGGAAGTCAGGAAACTGTAACGTATGGCTTTAACTAAGATGGCTCCTTCCTAAAGATCATAGTCTCCTATCCAACTTATCAGAATCGTCATGCCGCCGGAAAAACCAGCCTCCTCCAAAACGTGAAGCAGTCCTTGTCAATGTGTGTGTGAAGTCCTTGCGGGGAGTAGTTGAAGGTAGGGCGATGGCGTGTGACTTTGAACGGCAGCAACGTGGAAGTTCTTCGAAATATTCCTACATCCGGACCCCGGTAATCTCCTCATAATCCCCATGCATTCCTTGTGTCCCGACTGGATTCCTGTCTTGAGAAGGCTTGCGCAGCATGCTCTAAACCCCTGAGCCTTCCGAACCAACGTCAAGAGCATTTCAGACGGAGAGCTTAGGACCCGGGATGTACGTTTGGGGTCCCAGAGTTTGAGTTCAGGTTCTAGGAGCCAGGCTAAGGGTCCATGAGGGTCTATGAGTTGGGGCTCTGAGTCTCGGATTCAAGGTTGGGGGGAACCTTAAACCCTAAGCGGGAAGCCCTAAGCCGTGTGCTAGGGGAACGGAGTGGTCAGATTATGGGTGCAGGGTTTAGCTATTGCCCAGGCCTCGGCCGAGCTCTTCGAGGAATGGGAGTTCCACACAGAAAACAGAGACTCGTTCGCCCAGCAGGTAAACGTGTTGGGGGTAGTACAAGGCATCCCTGTCCTGTGAACAGAATGGAGCACTCGTAGTGAGTAAGCTTCAAACTCTTGCAGGTGGAAGGTGCCGACTCGAAGAAAAAAACATGTTCCAGTGTACTGAACAACTAGTAAACCCTAACCTGAAACTCGCTCAGACCCAAGGTGCAGGCCCCTAATATGAGGACTTAGCCTTGAGCCTTCGTGACCTTACTTAGTATATACCTTCCGTGTATTCTTGTGGGCCCATAGCATCCCCAAGACAGGCACTACTTAAGGACCATGATTGAAAGCCTTGGAAGCAGGGTACCCCAAGCCATCAGCTTTAGATTCCTTACACCCTAGGTAAACCCTAAACCCTAAACCCAACCTTGAACCAAGGAGAGCCAGCCGTTCTATGCTACAATCATATAAACGGCGAGATTCGGATCATCAAGGCTCCGGATGGGACGAAGCGAAGCCCCCTGCTGCCGCCTGGGAGCAAGAAACTGGGTTGCTGTTAAGGAACTTTGATTAAGTTAGGGTTTAGGGTTTAGGGTTTAGGGTATATTATCCCCCTATAATGGAGAATCAAATGGAAAAGAAAATGGAAAATGAAATGGAAACTGGGGGAATATAGGGATCTAAGGAGCTTAAATTAAGTTAC
>CAJNIZ010045628.1:0-10407 GCA_905231905.1 Symbiodinium pilosum | reverse complement strand
TCCTTAACAGCAGCCCAGTAAACCAGGTCCAGGTGAAGGCCGAGGGTCCCTTATGTCATTAAATGTATGATATACGCCTATATACGTGTACAAGGATTACAGTACTGCTTAACAATATTCCTACCGAAGGGTTTGCATGCAGGCTCATGGTCAGCTATCAGTAGAGCTAAAAGTCCTTGAAATAAGGATGGCTGCTGATAACTGCTATTCTAAATTTGGCTCCGCCTTGAGGTAGCTATGATCTTGCAGGCAGGGTCAGAGGAATAAGCGGTTGGCAGGAAGACTCTCAAGTTACATTCTGCTTCTGGTCCATAGTCCCTTATGTTTGCTATTCCGGATTACGCTAGGATTCCGTAGTATACGTACCCTGCCGAACGGATCTCCCTAGGTCTATACTTTATACAAAAGTAGCTGTAGGCGCTAGCAAGCACCGCACGCGGCCCTCTCCGGACCCGCAAGATACTTGCAACGCTGAGGCTAAAACTTGGTAACAAACCAGCTCTTTGGGAAGATGTCCCTACCTTCTGGAGCTTGATGATGATGATGATGATGGGGCTTGAGGTGGGATATCCTGATCTTTCTGTCTGTTTGTTTTCAATTGTTTGCTCCAAGTTTTCGCCAAGCTGTCAAATTGTCAGAGTAGAAGCTAGGTTTAATTAGCGTGGTAATATAGACTGCAGCCAAGGACCCTTCATGACCCTGAGCTGCCTTTTAACCCAAGGTTCCCCAGCGGCCCCGTACCACCTGCGGCGCCGCCTCCTTGTCCGCCAGGATGGGAAAGCCACGGTATCTCGCTAAGGTCTAGGGATGAGGGTCTAGGGTTTAGGGCCTTAGTTTCTAGGGTTCGAGTTTGGATTTGAGGTTGAGGGTTTCGTACTTGGGGGTTTAAGGTCAAGTTACTGGGTTGCCCAAGTAAGCACATTTTCCTCTTTCACGGGGTCCTAGTTGGCTCTGGCTCCTCGGCTTGGGGTTGAGAGTTTTGGATTTGGGTTTGCAAGTGTTGAATTTTGCGTGTTGGGTGTGGAGTTTGGGTCTAGTCCCCTAGGAATACGGCCCTGAAGCATACTAATCATCGGCCCCCCTAACCCCTTAATCTCAATATATAGTACCATTCCGCAAGGGAGCATCGACGTTTAGAAGGGTGCGGAGAGTGGATTCGACCCACTGAGGCAGCAGAGAAGCTCCAAGCAGGGGTCCTGCAGATAGCTCCGCTGGCGCACGTCAAGCGCCCTTGTGGGAGGACAGCTTCCCAGCTAGTTTCCCGGCTGCACCTGCGGCGGTGCTCAAAATCGTAGATTCTTGCTTGCTGTTTTGGCAGTGGGACTAGGCCCTTTTGAGGAATACTGGTCGTGTAGAGGAAGGCAAAATGTTTGGTTTGGGGTGGAAGGGTTGACTGTTAGAACGGGCGGCTTAGGGATGAGGATTTGCAGTTCTCGCGCTGTGGGCGCGAAGCACTAAAGCCCTATAACCTCAACCAGACCACTCTAAAGTGTCAATTCCCGCCAGTAGAACCTAAACCCGACCCCCAAGCTCGCAGCCCCCAACCCCTGAACCCCCTCCAGACTGACATGGAACTCCGTATGCGCCGGTTTTGGAAAGGACAGTAGTCCACAAAAAGCCTCCTTCCAGATTCCATCTTAGTTTGGGGGACGGTAGGCATCAGCCTCGCTTTCGAAAGTGTGGCCTGTGAACCGTGCAGTCTACAGGCCTGTTGGAAAAAGACTACACACTCCTCATGGGGACCTCCAAAAATTGCGCATTTGTTTGGTAACGTCGCTGGTAAGTGTTACGAGAATTCTTGCATGAATACTTGTTTCCAGATGGAGTTGCAGTTGACAGTTACCTGTTGCATTAATACGGCTGCAACAGAACCCAAGGGCACATGAACAGAGGGATCCCTCCCGCCAAGGGTAAGATAATATCTTCGTTAGAGATGTAACCCTAAGAAACCTCTGTAGGACGCTGTATGAGGTATAGTCTAACCTCCTGGTATCCCCTTCAATAGCCCCTATAATGCTGCCCTATAAACTCCCTATTTAATCTCTTTAAGGAGTGTAGACAATAACTCATATCATCTTGCAGCGCCCTGTGACAAGCTTTCACCGGATTTCTACATCCCTAAACCCTAAACCCTAAATCTTGCTGCATCCCGCACTCTGCCGCAAGAGATCCTCTGCAACTCTGCCAATCGAATACCCTACACTACTAGATAACTTTTGAAGCCATACCTATACCTCAAGCTTAGAACATCACAAAGCTATTTTCTGGGTAATATATTATTCAAGATAAACTGAATTTTGACCCTTTTGAGAAACCCTGAGCCTTCAGCCCAAAACCTTGAGCAGTGAACACCTAGGATCAGGCGACACAGAAAGCACGGCCGGCCATGCAGGAACCTTTGAAGAGATGCGGGACTCTGGGCGCTTACAGCTTTGGGTCATGATTGGCGCTTTGGGGCTTTGGGCTTAACGCCATGGAGTTTGGGATTTGGGCATGAGGCCTGGGGTTTTACGGTCACATCGCGTCAAGAGGCCATGACGTCGGGATGTATCGGGGCCATGGCCCCTCTCCCCTAAGCCCCTTGGAACATGGCCACGTCCACGATTTTACAACCCTAAACCCTAAACCCTATTTCCAGTTCAGAAAGTTCAAGCTTGCGGCCGCATTGCACCAGATGAAAATCTAAGGATCCGCCACCGCAGTTCCAGTATAGCCACTGGGTCTACACCCAGCACTTCGGATCGATGGCACAGCAGCTGCAAGAAAGTCTGGTGCAACATGCGGTCGCCGAGGTGCAATGCTGTATCTTGGCAGACTCACAGCCTCTTTGTTATTAAAGAGAAGTTTTCCGAAAGGGTTGAAAGGGCGCAATAGGAGTTCAGTATGAGAGTTTTTCAAAGTGGAAGCAAATAGATCCCCATGTATCCACGAGGTCTTGAATAAAGCCCCATGTTGGGGTTCCTACTGCTGCCTCGACTGCACGATTGGCCAAGTTCACTTCCCAAGTTAACATTGAAGCCCAAGACAAGCCCTACAACGACCGCCGTCCTCTGAAAACGGAGTCCATAGCAGCCTCCTGTGTGTTTAGGAGGTGGTATTGGGCAGAGTGTTCTCTAGGCGCATGGTGTGGCAGATGCCTTGAGATTTTAATCACTTTGCACGCGACGCGCTTTTAAACATAGTGCTTACCCAGTAATCAGTGAAGCCTCTGTCATCAATAAACGTCAAGGCTCTAGATTCCGATATGCTACATGTTCCCGTCCTTAGCATTACTCATGTGCGAGTTTCCGTAAACACGGGCCTACAGCAAATCCGAATGTACTATCTTCCTTAGTGAGGGGCTCCCAAACGGCCGAAAAGGTGACCCCATTTTCTGACTGCGTCAGGCCAAGCATGAAATCTAACACCAAGGATTGCAGGGAGTGCTCAATACTGGCACAAAAACCGGAATAAGTGCACATGTTATTCATTGATAACCTTCAAGTAATTGTAACATAACATACCCAAAACCTTCTGTGAATTATTTCAGCCCCAAGATTCTGTGCTGATTTTCGAGGTGTATGCCGCAACCACACAGTACCGGTGAGCAGCTTCGCCGCACACGTGTTGACACCACAGCACTTCGCCCAGCTTAATGACCTATGCAAGAGGCCCAAGCTTGGGTTTGGGGTCTCGGGCTCCGGGTTTGGGGTTTAGGGTTTGGGTTTAGGGTTTAGGGTTTAGGGATGTTTAGGGCTCGGGATTGGTTTATACAGTTCAGGGTTTATTTGACGTGTCTGCGCGTGTTTGTTTTGTTGAGTTTTGGAGGCTCGGAAGCTTCGACATGTACAGTGGGCTGGAATCTGAAGTTCATGATTCCAGACCTTTAACCTAAACCCCTAAACACCATGGAAGTCTCACGGCATGTCCAGGGCCCTCAAACCTCAACTCGAAAAGGGGGGTCCTACGCTCCGGCGCCAAAGCTCGCCTTTCAGCACCTCCACTGGTACTAGCACTGTCTTCGACACTCTGTGTACTAAGTACACAGTTCGGGATTTAGGGGTTCAGTCGAAATTCCTTCTTGGGAGATTTGCCCGAACACGCGCGCCAAGACGCCAAGAGAGGAGGGTAAGTAGGCTGTAAACCCTAAACCTAACCCCTAAATTCTCAGAAGTCAATCGGCCAATATTGGAGAGGAGAGAGAAGCTGGTAGCTTTGTTGATCTAGAATTTCTTGAAGCAAGCGCTGTATGATCTTCAACAAGAGTCCCAGTGTGTTTGTTATATGTGTACCTCAGCGTCCGTACGGCTGGCCCTATGTTGGCATGCTTGAAAATCATACAAAAGCTTGAAGCAAGAAGTGCAAAAGGAACATGTCAGGAACAAGCCGTCTAATCAATCCTAATCTCCACGTCAGGAAAGTCCCTAACTCCAGAAGCCCAAAGCTTTCAAGGATTAAGGGAGATTGATTTGGGTTCTTGAGCGCATGCTCCTGGAGGCATTGTGACACATTTTTTGTGGGGTCTGAGGGTGGTCGGGGAATTACGACGGATTTCTACTTTTGGCCATTGCTGTGAAAGTTGTCCTGTACCTTGGACCTAAGTTTAACCCCAAAACTCCTGACAAACTGAAGTCGATCCCTTAACCCTACAGTCAACCTTCAAGCCTAACTTGAGCCCTGCTGAAAGGCCCAGATATCAGCAGGTCGTGCAGGGCGCAACTGGCTGGGTAACGCTGGATTTCGCCAACCTTACCATTGAAGTCGCTAAGCAGCACAACCCCCAAAATTGTGCTGATTCTGCCTCCAAGACGCAGGTTGTGATGTTATCTACAGTCGCAGCAAAGTCCTTCAGTTCAGGATATGGTTGGGTTTCACGAGCGCTAGCTCGGTCAGGTGAGTATCTGGGGAACTCTCAGGCAGTTAGCAGCCCCCAGGGAGGTTCTAAGAGAGGGGTTGCTGCTGTTATGCCCCCAGTATGGTACAATCCTCATTATGGAGACCTTCAAAAAAGGACCCTAATTTTTGGAAGAGTTATAGATGTCTCTGTGTGCTGAGGCTGCGGGCTGAATTAGAGGGGGTATCTGCAGTGTTTGAGGGAATGAGCTTTGTCACATTTGGGAGTTTTCAAAATCAGGCCCAAACAGTTTGGTGCTTGGTGATCTTCTTGCCTTGGGTTCTCGACTATGGAGCAAGGAAAGCGAAGGGAATGGATTTGTGATTCAGGTCTGTGCTTCCTGACGCCTGAAGCCTTAAGCCTGAAACTGAAGCACAGCTTCTCTCTGCGGGTTGCTGGATTGTGGGGTACAGCCTTAAGGCACTTGAGATTCTCTAGCTGCCAGCACCACCTTGTGCACTTCGGGGTACTTGGAGAGTCAAGGGGACTTAGTAAGTAGGGGAATACAGGGGATAACTAGGCTAAGTCAATATGGTTTAGAGGGGTTATTACCCTACTTACTGAGACCTCCTGACCCTCCAAGTATGACATTTCGGCCGTCAACACTGATGCCCCAAGCTTTCACTTGGAGTCTCGGTAAGGGCGTCCTTTCATGTATGACTTGCGGATGAATACGAGCCATTTCAAGCTACATCCTTCGGAACACACTGCCTTAACCCTTTTGGCCTATCGCACGCAAGGGGAATGATTTTTGGATGGGAGCGGAGGCGGCACCTGTTGCATAGATTCACAAGACCCCGCGGACACCTATTGTATTTGCTTGTATTTGCCGTTGTCAATCTGAGCTGCTGTTAAGGAACTCGAACTAAGTTACTATAATAAGGAAATCTAGTTTTTAGTTTATAAACCCATGTTTTGGTAACTTAAACTAAGTTGCTTAACGGCAACCCGGCCATAAGTCCGCCTTATCATTCGAAGATGAGTGAGAAGACTCCCACGACTCGACTCTTTCATTGACATATGGGGGTTCTGAAAATCAGGGGTACCTTGTTGAAGGCCCCTATAATAAGGATTATAGTATTTTATGGTCTTCATATGCAAGGAAATTATCTATAGTCATAGGGTTAAAGTTGACTCCCACATGAGGGAGCGTGCTTCTGGTGAATGGATACAGCTTCTTAGGAAAGGTGGTGAGAGTACATTTGGAGTGTCTTTTTAGGGATGCACCAAAATTCTGGGGTTAGTTTAGAAAGGACCGCAAGGCACCGCCCTGTTTCATTTGGACATTTCAAAATGAAACGCTCATGTAATCCGGCAAAAACAATAAACATAGCAAACCCTGACCTCTAGGAAAATGGCCGGCGACCTCCCGATGACCGATATCGGGATCTCAGTGTGAAGCAACTCAAGGTCAACCTAAAGCCCTAAACCCTATATAACCCATTATAGTAGTTTCCATTTTCTTTTCCATCATCCCTATATAACCCCAATATTACCCCAATATAACCCGAAGCAACTCAAGGTCAAGCCTGTTTGTAGTCTGCTGAGGGTTTCTGTGTTCTGGCTTGCGTTTAAGTTTCAGCGTCTGTGTTTGGGCTGAGAAATTACGGTTTGGGTTTGCAACTTTTGGGCTTGTAGAGTCCTTCCAGAAGAGGGCGGGTTTCCAGGTGGTGAGTAACCCTTGTGGTCTATGGCAGTCATCAGCAATACCAGCTGATTCCGTACTTTTTCAGAAACCCAAAAAATTCTGCCGCAAAATGAAAAAACACTCGATCATAATCCCCGCCAGAGCAGATCATGAACGGGGAGCAAATCGCTTTGATGTGAGGCTGCTCTAGATCGCAAGGAGAAGTTTCTTGAGAGGAATTTGAAGATGCATTTGAGATTCTAACGATTTGGGCTTTTCAGGGTGATGCCTACATCGCTGAAAAGGTAGCTTGACTGTGCGTGCCAGTAAGTGTCTGTTATTTGTGCAGGCTTTCCATTGCAAATGGCATACGATTTCCATCTTCTGTGATTCGTGCAGCCTATGCCCAGCCTAGCTTTTGGCATGCGGGGTTCGAATCCAAATGAAGAACCAGGCAAGTCATTGCCATGTCCCTCGCCGGCGCAGCGGTCAACAACCCCCTAGTATGTCTTCCAATCTCATTGGCTTACTGATTTACAACTTGCAAAAGAAGGTGTTTATAGGGGTTGTTTGTCGGGGGGAAAGGAGTACTTGCAGGGTGAGGCGGACCTAGTTAGGCAAGTATACAGGACAGATCAATAAAGGGATATGTGCGGTCATTTTTGGCTTATGATTGGGGGCTAGAAGTACAGCGTAGACGCCGAATGGTTGTTGACACTATTCGCTACCAATCCTCCTTCTGCGAAAATGATGCCGCCCAGTGGGCCCCAACAGACGTTACTAGACCTATCTATGGCTCGTATACCGTCCTTAGTTATGGGGGCTGGGGTTACCAAAATCCTCTTGTGAAAGCAGGCCCTGCTTCGCGGCGCTGGTGTGGAGCATGCGCCCCGCTGGCATTGATCTGCGCGATTCGGATTTCTGGGAGTGCAGATTTCGGGGTTCGGGGTGGCAGATTTTGGGACTCCTCATACCCTTGGGTTAACGGGACGCATTTAGGCCTCATGAGGTGCAGCTTGGATTAACGGGACAACGCAGGATTCAAATCAGAACTCCTACCCGTGGAGTAACGGGGCAAGTCTTGGACTACTGGGCCGTAGCGGGCAACTCGAAACCACAACCCCTAACACCCTCGGGCCAACGGGGTGCATCTTGGAATACCCCAGCATAGCATAGGGGTCAATGGGACGAGTCAAATTTTCATCGGGACTTCTCATACTCTTGGACTAGTGCAGCGTATCTTGGAGTAATGAAGCAAGTGGGGCTGGAGTGGGGTCATATTTTCAATCAAGCCCTCAACTCTAAACCCGAAACCTTATCCAACCAGCAAACCCGAAGCCCTGGCGGCAACCCCACAACCCCATGACCCTAAACCCATAGCCAAACACCCTAAACCACGGGTAGGCCTGAAATTATCTTTTCATTTCTACCCTAAACTCTAAACCGTAAACCATCTTTAAAAAGCCGTACATTTCGTTTTTACAGGGCTCCCAAACCTACCCTGGTATGCTCTACAATGTAGAGCTCAGCCCCATGACATATCCTAGGGTTGTACAGCAAGTATGTCTAGGACATTATGTACATAGAGGGATTGTATTTGTTCCCTTATTATTCCCTTCAATTAAGATGGAGCTACAGCAGGCCCGGGAAAGGACTACTGCGAGTTTGGGGTTATATTTTATAGTCCCCCTTCAGTAGATAGAATATGGGGTATATGGAGATCATATTATGAAAACCCAAAGCCATATTCTATCTACTTAAGGGGGACTTTCAGGGTTTTGGGCTGTCTAGTTGAGATGTGACTTGATGGGATTTCCTGCTAGCTTGGGTGAGTGTAATCCCTATACAATTCCCATACCCCCACATGAGCTATAGTCTAAGTTCGTTAAAGGGGGTTGTATAGGGGATGATATAGGGGAGTATAATAGGGCTGATTAAGGGGGATACTAAGAGTTTAGACTATGGCTCACCTACTTCCTATACTCTCAGAGATGACCACTTTCAAGCATTACGTTCCTTTCCCAGCGAGCTGTGTTCCATTTCCGGAGGGGAGGGGACTACCGGTTGCGATCCTTCAGAAGGACGCTTGGTTCTAAACCTTCAAAGCTTGGGCTGCCCCTTTTTTGGTCCCGGTTGTTTTTAACCTAGAAACACGGTTAAGCAGGGTATGCCTTTTGCGCCGCCCATAACAGTGAGACAGCAGCAAGTATAGAGTTTGTACATTGCCCTTGAGTCCCTGGTGTGCATTGAACATGTTTGTGGTCCTTAGTCTCCTGTCTTAGCACTATCCTCCCCAAACGAACATGACCCATTTAGTTAGAAGAAGGTTTTGTCTATCCTGCTATAGTCATTATTGGGGCCTCTGCCCTCCCACCAAAGTAGCACAGAACCCCATCCTTGAAAGGAGAGCAGGTTGAAGGCTAAGACTATCTACAGATGCTGGCGCCCGAAACCACCAAAATCCAAACCGTAACATGTGCACCCTCAGCCCTATATACACCCTAAGCCCCAAACCAACCTAGACCTGAAACTCCTGAACTTTTAGCGGTGAACGAAGAAACTTGGACTCTTTAGCCCGCAAACCGGCCAGCAGAGGCCGATGCCATAGAAAAGGAGGACGGGCGTACAACGACTTGGGCTTTAGGATTTAGGGGTTCTGGGGGTCAGGATGTAGAATTCAATGTGTAGTGTTTGGGACGTGTGCTCTAGGGTTTTGGTATCAGGGCTGAGAACTTAGGAATCAGTTCGGGTTTAGGGCTTTGGGTTCAAGGTTTAGTGAATTTGCATGTGCCTGTTGGTGGTGTTCCGCAGTGTGCATCAGCTTCGTGTGCAAGCAGTCTCATCTCGACAGAATTCAGTAATTCAACATTTGATGGATCTGTAAAGGGCTTAGGGCTTACCCAAGGAGATTTAAACACTTAGCTCCTGAACTCGTCTTAGCCCCCCTAAACCCTAACCCTGAAACAAGAGACGTTTCAAGCCCATAGAGAATTCTAATCCCGAGCTCCTTTCCCCAAAAGCACACGCGTTTGACTTGCAAATTCTCAGCCCTATACCTTCAGCAAAGAACGCCTAATCTTTTTGCCTGGAAACCTCGAACCTGGAACCTCAAACCCTAAACCCTTAGACCCTAAACCCTTTAGCCTGTGACCCTCAAACCCATAGTCCTTTGTCCTAACCTTTCGATGCTTGGGCCCTCTGCCCTTGACAATAAACGCTTAACCTTTACATCCCCCAACCGCAAACTTTCCCCCAAACATTATGGTTCGCCCACAGACATACACCACATGTCGCATTGTGAGATTTTAGGGTTTAGGGGTTTTAGGGTTTAGGGGGTTCTAGTGTTTAGGGGTTTTAGGGTTTTAGGGTTTAGGGGCTTTAGGGTTTAGGGGGTTTTAGGGTTTAGGGGTTGTAGGGTTGAGGGGCTTTGGGCTTTAGGGATTCTGGGGTTTTAGGGCTTTTAAGGTTCTACAGCTTTTAAGGTTTTAGGGGTTTTAGGGTTTAGGGGGTTTAGGGTTTAGGGGTTTTAGGGTTTAGGGTGTTTTAGGGTTGAGGGGCTTTTAGGGTTTAGGGTTTTAGGGTGTTGGGTTTAAGGGTTTAGGGTTTTGGGTTTAGGGTTTGGGTTTTAAGGCTTTTAAGGTTTTAGGGCTTTTAAGGTTTTAGGGGTTTTAGGGTTTAGGGGTTTGTTAGGGCTTACTATTTTTGGGCATTAAATTACAAATCCCGCGCAAAAAAAATGCCGTGAGGGTTAGTTTTGGCGCATCCATTTTGTAAAATGGATGCAAGGATGTTGCAAGTAGGTATGACCATGTAGATGTAGAAAACACTGGCAGGGCCAAGGGATTTGACCTTCCTAACATAGTCTGTGGCCATGGCCGCGGGCAAACCACAATTTTTGGCCGTAAAG